>CANXYC011298958.1:0-11831 GCA_948193065.1 Aleurites moluccanus
GAAGTAAAACAACCAAGAATGGCTACTTCCTTCGTTTTGGATTAGGAACGAATTAAACCAAGCCTGTTGATAATCCCAATAGCTGTAAACATGACAATGGTTTACCCTAGTGTGAAGGTCAGCAGGAAAGGTTTTGAAAGAATTTAGGTCTGTTCATATATATCGGTCGATTCAGTTATTTCGATTGTTTTTTTGAAGAAAATTAAACCGAATGAAATTAACTAAAATTTAAAAAAAAATCAAACCGACCAAACTTTAAATCAACTGAACTAAACGGACCGAATTAATTTCGGTTATTCAGTTTTCTCCCTACTTGTTATTAAAAAAAAAAAAAAAATTCTTTATCCTCACTTGATGAATCGCTTTTCATGCCTTTGAGACTTGCTACTTTCATACAACCAACACTTATATTTCCTCCAACTTGTATGGAGTTGGGTATAATGTAATTTCAACCAGAATCCTAATCCTAATTCCTAGCAATATTTTATTAAAATTCATGATTCCATACATACATAGGCTTATAAATGAGTAAATGTTGGAACTCACTTGCATAAAATCAATTAATTTATATTATATTCAATACTTACTTACCAAGTTCTTTATATATTTTGTCATTATTCGATGTGTGATTTTTTTTTTCAAATATTTTCTAACTTGAAATCTCCTAATAAAATTCTTAAGTTTTAATCTTTGGTTTTTCTAATTGAATATTAGATTATTCAAATTTAATTCCATTTAAGTTTAAGCACAACCCATTTAAAAATAGTCCAATTTTAATGTTTTACAAGCTAAATACTTGACTTATTTATACTCTTAAAATTCAATTATACAAATAAGGCCAAATCGAAAATGAGGCCTTATAATAATTATTATAATTAATTAGGCTCGACTTCATATTTAAACTCAAAACATCAACGTTTGAAGACTACCATTAAGCCAAAGTTAATCGACAAATGAAAAGATAAATGAAACCAGCTTTGATAGAAAGGTGGGAAGCATCATAATTCAAGCAGGTCCTAGAATAAAAACTTAATCATAACTGTAATGAAAAACACCTCACGTAATAAATAAATCAAAATTTTTGTAAGTTTGGTTCACAAAATAAATATATTAATAAATTAATAAATACAAGTACTAATTAATTAACTATTTAAAAATAATTTACCATAATTTTATATATAGACACCCTACTCATATATTTTATATCACATCATACTATCTTACCTTAATACTAAACCTCTACTACAATATCTTATTATTAATCAACCTCACTACTATTATATAATAAAAAACTTCTACTACAATCTCTTATTATTAATCAACCTCATTACTATTATATAATAAAAAAAACTCGCATGTATATAGGTTTTCAATCCAAATCCAAATTCAACTTTGATACTAAATTAAATACAAAACTTCATTATTAAGTAAAATCATTTTCCAACTAGGAATTTGAGATAAAATCCTAATAATTTCCAGCTTAACTCAAATCCCATTGAATCTTCAATTCTTCAACTCAATCTTTGAATAACACCTTTTTTTTGTAGATAACATTACAAATGCACTTTTATTTTTCAATTCATTACAAGCTACACTATACGCTATATCATTAACAATTGTGTGATCAATCAGTTTGTAAAAATTTCTTCTTCCAAACTTTTCACCTTTCATGATCATAAGAGCACCTCAGCTAACTCTTAATTATGACTTCACTTCTCAAAGAACATCCATAACCAAATGAATCCAACTTACTCAAGTAAATTAAATTCCTCTTAAACTTAGGAACATACCTTATATCGCCAAGTGTTTTGACACTTATATCATGCATCTCAATTTTCACTGTGTCAATACCTTTAATTTCTACCTTCTTATTATTGGCTAGTTTCACTTATTAATCTTTGCAATCTTCAATTTTGACATTCCTTCTTCGAGCAAATATGAAAAGGACAAGCGGAATTCATCATCCACTCATCACATAATGAATCTTTTAACTTTTTCTTTTATCAACCACATCAATAGTAAGCACATCAGTCTCAAAAATATTATCATCTCCAATTGCAAAATTTGTAGAACCTTTATTTTCAACTATAACATTCGTGGATTTGCCTCGATTCTTCTTGAATTGATTGAATTTTACAAGATCTTCTTTCATCTTTCTACAATGATACTGGATGTGCTCTTTTTCATGACAGTAATAACATTGCTTATCATAATAGTTTACTTATGGCTTCGAATATGACTTTAATCTATATTTGCTCTATTTCTTTCTCTTGAATTACTTCTATCATGATTAGAACTTACCATTATTGTTGCTTTTCAGCTCCTTAAATTTCTCATGCTCCAAAATTACAATAATAACTTCCTCCACCATCACTAACTT
Organism: Aleurites moluccanus; assembly: GCA_948193065.1. Classification (NCBI taxonomy): domain Eukaryota; kingdom Viridiplantae; phylum Streptophyta; class Magnoliopsida; order Malpighiales; family Euphorbiaceae; genus Aleurites; species Aleurites moluccanus. The sequence goes on from CANXYC011298958.1 coordinate 2,381, forward strand.
CTTCCAAACTGTTATTGCTATCACTAATGTTTTATAAGACAATGGGAGAGAGACAAAATGATTATTGGCTCATCTTCAATCTTTAAACCCAAACTAGCCAATTGAGTTATTAACCTTTTAAAGCTATTAAGGTGGTCCCAAACACTAATATTTTTATCTATTTTCAATCCATACAATTCTTTCTTTAAATATAGCTGATTGGTGAGCGACTTTGATATATGTAAATCTTTCAATTTCTTCCACAAACTAATTAGAGAGGTTTCATCCAACATATCATAATTTGCGTTAAGGGCTAAGACCAATCTAATTGTACTTATAACCTTTTATTGTAAATCCTTCCATTTCTTTATCTTTTAACGTCGATAGTTGCTCCTCTTTCAAAACTTTAACTAATTCTTATTATATAAGGATATCTTTTATGGTACAATGCTATAAAGTAAAATTATTTTTTCCATCAAAAAGTTCCACCTCAAACTTTGATCAGTTATTTTTATAATTTTTGACATTTCGAATTAATGACACTGATATTTCTTGTTATGAAAAGTACTTCACACAATAAATAATATAATGAATGAAAGGTAAAAGTTTAACATAGTTCGACATAAACCTACATCATAAAATAAATTTACTAATAAATCAATAAATACAACTACCAATTAATTAACCACTCACAAAGTAATTTCTTATATTTTTATATAAAAATACTCTACCCATACACTTATATTACACCACACCATATTGACATAACATTAAACTTCTATAACAATGTCTACTACTAATCAACCTCACTATTATTGTATGGCTAAAAACTCACTATACATAAGCTTCTAATCGAAATCTAAATTTTATTTAAACACTAAATTAAATACAAAACTTCATTATTAATAAATATATTTTTTCAACTAGGAATTTACGACAAAATGTTAATAATAATTTTATATAGTTGATTTCTTGGTAATTATGCACATGGAAAACACAGCATGCTGGATTGCATAATCTGGTTTCATCAGTAATCTTTCTTCCATTTCTTTCACCATATAATGACAAATTGTCAGCACGCAATTCATGACTACAAATAACATGATGGAATTAATGCTCTTTCAAGGTTTTAGGACAAAGTGCATATTTTGCTTCCTTTGCTTTTCTTTAAGAATTTCTTATCAGATTTGCATGTGAAACTTTTGAAGCTATAAAAAAATTTATGTTCTTTTTTCTTCCTCCGAGACTTTATTTAGTATAACTGAATTTTATAAAATTTTATGAAATTTTGTTATTTAATATAATTAAATTTTATAAAATTCATTTGAAATTTTTATTTTTTCATATTTAATATAAATAAAATATTTATTTTGCTCTTACAAATTAAATTTCATAAAATTCAATATAATTAAATTAAAATTTATTATATAAATGAATTTTATATTTATTTATACAAAACTAGGAGTTAGTTTCTTAGAGGAGGGGTTCTTAAAGTAGTCACATACAGGCAATGTTACACGCGAACAACAAACATGGAAGAAATATAGAAGGCGTGACCATTCATAGAATCAAAATTGAAATGAAATGAAATCTATAGAACTGTTCATAGGTAACTCAAATTGTTTGAGTATAGTATGTCCAACTGAAAATCATAATTCTCAAGCTAACAGACTGTTTAGAAATCACATATCAACAAAGCTTAAAGTCTTTGCTTGCCTAAAATTAGCAGACTTTCCTCTAAAAGTTACTTTGCCAAATTCAACATCGATAATTGAAAATATGGAGAAATGTCATTTTTATCTGTATTCCAAACAATCCTTACACATGCCTATGATTGTTCCCTCTAAATTGTAGCCACATGACTTTCTTATTCACAGCTATTAGTAAATTAAAGAATAGAAGAGTTTTGCTCTTTTGGTTCTCATCTTACTCGAATCCAATATTAGACAATTTCACTAAAAAGAATAAAATTGACAAAAATTTTAAGTATGTAGGAAAATACAATCACAACTTATTCATGCTTTTTAGTGTCACATCTCAAACCAAGATGTACATATGCACAAAGTTTATTTAGAAGTGGGCTTCAGGGTTTGAAATACAGTATCAACAATCCTGCTTCGCCAATATTTTAAGATTTATATGCACATAAATAAGCTTCTTTGTTAACTAATCCAATACATTTCTTTTATTTTGGAATGTTACTATCCCATAGAGGCTGTAGTCTAGCAAGACACACTCATAAAAGAAATGCATATTTACACTGGATAGTACTCGTGAACTCTACCTACTTGCAAATTGAATTCTTGACACTATCTCATTTTCAAAATTATTCTTACCTCATAAGAGCTAACTTAGCTCGTAGTTTGAGCATTAATTTTTTCTTTTATCTCCATTTCAGAGAAAAAGATCTCAATTCTTATTTTCTTTTGCTTGAATTCCGCTGTGATACCTTCCTAGAATCCTCAGGAGGTGCTTGGAAGCCAACATTTTCGACAGCTCCTACTGTCTTGAACAACCGTCTCTTGTTCACTTCTTCGACTAATGACCGATGAAGTAATTGGCTACGAACATCTACTAGTGACCGGTTCCTTGTTAATCTCCGACTGTCCATAACCCTTTTTTGTTTAGGGCTTGAAGCTCCACCATATTGTGATTCTATCAAAATCTTCAATTGTTTGTAGGCATCTCTAGCAATTGCTTGTCCTACATAAGAACTTGAATTGTCTTCAGGACAAAATCTTGTTGAGTTTTGAGACCTTGTGATTATATGCTTATCTCTTCCTGTTGCGCTCGTGTCAAACTTGTGATCATCACCAGAAATGTAATTCAAGTTGGAATATGATCCTGAGTGTGAAGAGCTTCGAGAATTTGTATCATCAAACAAATCATCTGCAATAACATTGTAACCTAAATTGTTAACCTAAGTAGCTAGCGTTTTCTTTTCTTTTATTATTATTTTTAATTGTTATAGATTTCATGTTATCATTTCAACAGGTTTCAAACCAGTTATAGTGAAAAGGTAGAAACATAATCAAACCTGAATGTCAAATAAGAACCTGAATAACTAATAAGAAACTAGTGAAATTAAGCCTTTATGAAGTTTTAAATGGATTGTTGTATTGAATCCCCAACTCGAAGTACTTGACTAGGGCAGGTCATGCAGGGCAGCCATGTATTGTCTGAAAGTTAACTACATAACTGTTATAGGACCAGAAAAATCTCAAGGAATTACAGGAATCATACCTTGAAGCCAATGTGGCATTAATCCTGATATGGATGCTTGAGGTGATGAACATGAGGAGGAAGAGTGGAAAGGATGATTAGTCCCGTCGTCTTCTTGGTAGTTGAATGTATGATAGGCTTCAATTTGAGGTATATCCCATTTCTTCCAATTTGGCACTAGAGATGAAATCTCTCCATCAATCATATCAGCAATTTCAACTGGCTCCCAATCATCTATGTCCAGTTCCTTGACCATCTCCATTGCAACATCCATTGGTGTGTCATGTAAAATATCAAAAGGAAAATATATGTTCCTTGGAGAGCCTGCAAGAGAGAACAATGGAGGAATCTTTGAAGCAGTTGAGAGTCGGGATCAACTGTTCTGTTTAGCATTAAGATTGAAAACTATTTTTCCAATAAGTAATACCATTTTTATATTGTTGGAAAATAAAAAATAGTTTAAAACTAAAGCATGTAAAATTCATCTTGAGAATAGTTTTAGTTGCTTATATCTATATATTCGACATAATGCCCGTCTCAGCAGCAGTTCAAATAGCTATACAAGTGCTACTATTTCATAAATAATAGAACCTATGTAACTAAAATTGTTACAATGCTAACAATATAGGTGCCAACATTAAGCAAAATATGTAGTTGCACCTTTGGTGTTTGTCAAAATCAGAACAAGGAATTTTCATATACAATAATAATACCGAAACATTGCACAAATAATAAGATAGACATACCATCTTTGTTAGCAACTTGTACTTTAAGAAAGATGGTATCATCTTCAGGGTTAAGTTTCCCTGTGATAGTCATATCTGTTCTTGTTGTATGATCTCTCAATTGTAGCTTCACCATTTCACTACCATTCAAAAATGGTTTCTGATTACCAAACCTTATAATAGATGGTGATTGAGCTTCATTTGATGTAAGAAATGGATCAAGCAGTAGTTCTTTCGCTGATAATCTTTTTGAAGCAGTTACTAAACATTTTCCAATAAATCCCTGAGCTTCCAAGTCTTGAATCCTGTAGAATGATGCAGGTAGCTTCCCCTGCATAACAAAAATGATATGCGGGTCAAACTCAAGTTTCTTGATAATTATAAATCTTGGTATCAGAACTTGACTTTACCGAGGTGACTTTCTTGTAAATTTGTGCTGGGTTAACACATTCACTATAAGGGTATTCAAATGTGAGCATTTCTAAAACACACATTCCAAATGAGTAAACATCAACAAGCTCATTGTAATCCTCTTCATATAGTTCTGGTGCCATGAACTCTGGAGTTCCTAAAATACCAAAAAGTTTGACAATAATACAGTTACTGAAATGAATAAGTATGCTCTAACTGGACGGAATCGAGAAAATGAATGGGGTAGCAGAATGCTACAGTTGGTAATTTAAAATTATAATTGACACACTGAAAATTGAAACTTGTAACCATCGGATTTTGACCCTCCAACTGTCATATTTAATTTCTGACAGTTAGTTGTCAAAAATTAACTGCAACTACTGAAATAAATATAAATTCAGTTCAGTTGAACTAAGGAATGAAAGAGTACCTATGACACTATGCGCTGATGATCCTTTGAGGATTGCTGCAAGGCCTAGATCACCAATCTTGACCTGTCCAAGATGGCCATTGACAAATATGTTATCACATTTCAGGTCTCTATGAATTACTGGAGGATCACGACCGTGTAGATATACAAGGCCTCGTAAGATTTGCATTGCCCAATTCTTAATCGCTCGAATGTCCACTCGATTATACTTTTTCCGGTATCTGCATAATGTTAGATAGTTATTAACCAATTCATTTTTCTGGGTATCTGCAATACATCAGCAATTGCACAAGCTCTAGACCCATTGAACTCAATTTGATAAAAATTAAAAAAGTGTAAGAAGTTCAGGATTTATCTGACCATCAGGTAATAATGTACATGTCAAAATTTGGTAGATAGGAAAATTACCCTCTCAGAGTTCCTGAAGTAAACATTTCAGTGATGAAGTTGAAGGTTTTGTTATGAACATCAATCCATGAGGAGTAGAATTGGATGATAGAGTCATGGTTTAGGGTGCTAAGAAGGTGAACCTCTGAATATAGCCTCTCCAATTCGTCAGGCGAGCGAAGCACCTCATTGAGTTTAACCTGGTTCCATGCTACCTCCATTCCTAGAACTTCATCAATTGCCTTGTAAACCGTTTTCATTGCTCCTTTGCCAAGAACTTCATCAAACTGTCAATGAAAAAAAAAACACTATCATTATAATCTTATCAGTAATCTATTAATCAAGTAAATTAAGCTATGATACTATGTTAAATGAACTGCTTAATCAAAATGCTTAAACTTGTAGATCAGCTTCCAATAATTGTACGTTATATTAAATTTCAATAATTACAATTCTATGATAGTAGTAATTTTCTGTATTTTTTAACCCAAAGGATTGGCTCAGTACGGTGTAAGGCCTCTTTGAATTTAAAAGTGAGAATGATCCTTAACAAGAGGTTTCATTTAAAATTTTCAGCAAGTTAAATTTTTAGAGTCAGCGTTACACACGAAGAAGAAATTAGTCTTAAATCATTTATGATATAAGTACATATGGTAGGTTTAAAAAAAATAAAATTTATGTGCATCTCTTAAATTTGAATCATTATTAACACTATCATTAATTATTATTGGATTTCTAATTTTACACTCAGAAGCTTTAATATGTATATATAAAGAATGATCATTAAGAATACATAAATGATTATTCAAGGTCATAATTCTTAATTAGCCCCATCCAAAATATAACCATATAAAATTCCTAATAATTAACAAAACCAAGTAAAATATTGAAGTGTACGTAATACAATACAAAAAACATGTATGCATATAAATGAGTTAAAGTTAATCATCTATATATATATAATATGCAATTAAAATCCAGTTGCCAACCAAAAAGAAAATTAAAATTAAAAAGAAAAAACAAAAGAACTGGGGCAGTATAATAATATGAATCACGTATATATGTGCAAAAATAAATAAATATGTAGAAGAAAAGATGCTGAGAACTTACCCTACTATACCGGCCAGTCGGATCGGTTTCAACATATCCATTATCGTCCTCGGTTTCGACTTGGTGATTTCTTCTGTACATTTTTTTTTTATTTTATTATTTTTTGAGGTGTATATACTATGAGAAAGCTTGCTAAATAACTTGAGCTAGCAATTAGCTTATAGACTATGTTTTGGTAACTTGAGCTAGCAATTAGCTTATAGACTATGTTTTGGTAAAATCTTGAAAAATTCCAAACTATATACTTTATATGATGTGTACACTATAAATAATTACTAAGGGTAACTTTTAGAAGTTAGAGAGAGAAATCTCAGTCGAATAGAAATTAATTTTATAGGGAGAGAGAAATCTCAGTCGAATAGAAATTAATTTTATAGAGAGAGAAATCTCAGTCGGATAGAAATTAATTTTATAGAGAGAGAGAGAGCTAAATCCGAGGCTTTCCTCCATGACTTTCATAAGAGAAGACACCAAAAAGAAGCCAGAAAAGCCTGGAGTAATCAATCCTAAGAATGATCCATGCCATTTCCACAACCGCACGTGAGAAGTCGTGGTTCTTAGCAACCATTTAGAGCAAAATTAACTTCAAAAAAAAAAAAAAAAAAAAAAACAAAGTAAAAAAGACAACAAATGAGAAAAAGAGAAAGAAAGAAAGAAAAACTAGTTGGATTTGACAAGAGAATAAGAAAGAAAGAAAGTGGTGGGGAAACAAACAAAGAAAGATGCCAAATAATAGTAATAACAATAATATTCTGTCTTAATTAATTCCTTGGATTATATTAGTGAATTAAAGATAGAATTCTAGTAAGGGTGGGAAGCAAATTTTATGGATAAGGATAGATTAGGAATTAAAATTAATCTAATGTTGCAAGGAAAAAAGAGAGAGAGAGATGCATGAGAAAATGATAGAATTGATATAAACTTGAAGAATCTATGGCCATGCTTTGCTTGAAGCATTTGTGGATGATAAAGATAACCCAAAAATAATAAGATTGTGAATTAAGATATTTTTGGGTTTTTAGAGAAATGTTTAAATGAGAGGAGGGAAGAAGAAGAAGAATTTGTATGATTTTGTTGTTGGTATATGGTAGCTAGGAAATGGTGGGTTTAAGTGTAATTAAATAAGAAATAAGAAATAATTAGTAGAGACAAGAAACTATATGCAAATGCAAATGGATTGGGACCCTACTTGGGAGAGAGTTGGCAGCATATATGGTGGGTGCCCCTATGGCATTTTTTTTTTTGGGTGGGTGTGTGTGTTTTTAGAGAGGGAGGAAGATTCAACTTTATCACTAGTATATCAAACTTGACCTTTATTTTTTAATTTTTTTTAAGAGGAAAATTCTTAAAATGTTTTTTTTTTATTGATAAAAAGATGATATATAAATTTCAATTTTTTTTTCTCTAAATTTTACTTCATTAAAAAATTTGAATACAAAATTTTTTAATCTTGAAAATAACTCAAATAATGCTCAAAAATTTATTTATATATAAACTCTAACAAAATATTTAAAATAAATCAATATAAAATTAATCAATGAATTAAAAAAATATATATAATTAAATTCTAATGTATGTTTGAAATCAGCTACGAGTTTAGAGGGGGCAAACTATAAAATATTCTTTTATTTTTAATATTTCATATAAAAATTATTAAAAAATATATAATTATCTTATAAATAATTAAAATTGCGCCCAGTAAAATAATAAAAAACTTGTTATAAATTATGATCGGCCTCCTAATAAAATAGTACTATATTCATCTATGTTTAAAATATTAAATATTAAATATAAAATTCAATTCGGTTTTATAATCATTTTATCTTTATTTATTTAAAATTTTATAATTTAATTAATTAACTTTTATTCTTATTGAGTTTTCATAAATGAATTTTATTCATTTTGTTAAAATTCAATTCAATGCTAGAAAAAAAAAATTCAATTTGAAGTATAATTATTCTTATAAAATTAAAAATATATAATTTCAACCAATAAATTTTTCTTAATTAGTGACGTCGGACACATTTCCAATACTTATTAACAAAATAAAAACAATGTTATGTCAAATATAAAAGTGTATATTTTAAAATAAATTTTATAAAACTCATTTAAATAAAATAAAAAAAAATCTAAAAATTAGATTTTGTAGAAAATAAACTTATTACGACAATTTGTTGATGTTTATTGAATTTGGGGGCACAGCAAGAAATATTAAATTAGGACTATTGAATAAATTTATCCTAATTTTTATATTTTTTATAATTGTACATAATTTTTAAAAAATAAATAATTTTTATTTTTAATTAATTTTACTTTAAATGAGTCATTTTTTGAATTTAATCGTTTAGATAATTTATTGTAAATCAAATTTTGAGTTTAATCATTGAGATTAATTTTAATTCATTCAAAATTAATTCATAATTTGTCAACCCTAAATAAACATCATAGTTTTCTAAGGGAGGCACTAGAAATTTGCTTCCTTTTATTAGATTCTAATATTATATGTTTGTATCCACCTTGTCTTGTTTATATGATATTCATGATATAAGTCTATTTTTTTTATACTGGATGGGTTGAAATTTAACTCATATATCTAATTGATAAGCAATTAAATATTTTAATTAATATGATTATTTTATTATATTTTTTTAATAAAAAAATATTAATATATTTTTTTATTTTATATAATTTTTATTAAATGAGTGTATATAATCAATATAGACAAATCTTATATACAAACAGCTCAGTTAACAAGTGAATATTAATCTATAGTAGGCTGTGTCTTATCTTAATGCAAAGAGATCAATCCCCTATATCCCTAAATGACAAGCTGGCTTAGGGATTGAGTGTGTCATCTTAGCTTTTACCCCTTTTTCCTTCTATTATTTGGATTACATTGAAAAAATAAATAAATAAATAAAAAATAAGACTATTAATATTATAAATAGAAAATTTACAATTGAGGAAAATATATTCTTTATATTTTATATCACTACTTCATATTTTATCTTACCTTACTACAATAAATAGTAATTATCAGTAAAATCATTTTACTACTAAAAGGTAATATGTAAAAGCATCTTTTCACTTAATTTTCAATAGTAATGTGAGTAGTTGTTAATATATATATATATATATAAATATATATATATATATATATATATATATATATATATATATATATATA
>CANXYC011298973.1:0-20399 GCA_948193065.1 Aleurites moluccanus
ATAATTTTAATTTTAATAAAATAAAAAAAATTTAATTAAATATACACAAATAATTTTCAAATATATAAAAATAAGAAAATTAATTATTTAATTAAAAAAGTAATTTTATTTATTTTAATTTTAAAAAAGTAAATAGTTAAACAAAAATTAATTATTTTAATTAAACAAAAAATAATTTTAATTAAAATAATATTTATTTTAATTTTAATTAAATAAAATAATTAATTTTTATTTAATTATTAATTAATTTAATTTTTTATATTTTTAATTTAAAAATTTATTATTTTTTAATTAAATAAAATTTTAAAAATTAAATTATAATTTTTCAATTACTTTTTAGTTCATGTAAGACTCATGGACAGAAGCTAACGGAGAAATGCAGTGAATTTTTAAAATTTAATAATGTTATGATTAAAATTATATCTCAAAAAGTATTAGAGATCGATGTGCTACTAGGATTAAATATTAGTGTCGAAATTATATTTTATCTTTAAATATAATATATGATCAAATTTAAATAAAAATACACATAAAAAAGTTATATATTTTTGGAGATAAGAAGGAGACATGGTCCTGTCTGGTCCCTCTTAATTAAACAAATGATAATTTCTCTTTATTGTTGTTTAACTTTATTAATCGCGTGAAACATATATGTACAGATCTAATAATTTATCATGATTCATGTGTCTAACTCAGACCAACCTAACTTGCATTTTTAGATTAATGGCCCAACTTGGGGATTAATAAATACACATAATTTGAATGTAACTTATTGAATATATATACATATAAACTAAACACTTCCTTTTTTTTTCTTTTTTCTTTTTATTTTGAAGAAATTAACCATTAGATTAGGGCTTCCACATTCTTCTCCGTAGCAATTTCGATTTTGGACAAATTTGAAAAAAAAAAAATCTTTCTATATTAATATTTTTTATATTTTAAAAATGACGTTGATTTGTTAATTTACTAATATATTCTTATTTAATATTTCACCACGCCACAATTTTATTAATAAATAATTAATTAAATATTAGACTAAACAATACATTCATGCTGAAATTAAATGAAATTTTATCACAAATTTAAAAATTAAAATTTTATAGGTATTGAGATTTAGTATTAAATAAAATTTTATTGATAATGAAATTTTATTAGTTTGTAAAATTGGCATTAAAATTAAATAATAATTATTTTTAAAATAATTATTTATTAATATAAATAAAAGATATAAATGAAAAATATAAAATAAAAATTATTATTTTAATTAAATTAATTATTTTTTGTGTGTGAAAATAGAACTACAACTATTTGTTTTGAATGGAAGTGGTTGTTGATTTTTATACTACCAGCACAGCATGTCTCACGAACTTAAAAGATAGATGATAAGAAGTGTCTGAACTCTAAAAGATGAGATTAATTTTATTCATCTTTAATCTTCTTTTTATCAATATTGCTCTTTAGCAATGGAAAAAGACTACAAAACTAAAAAAATCAGGCTAAAGATATTGATTAATAGTTCAGTGATAGACTATTTATTATTAAAATAAGTACTTGAAAAATCTCACTTTCTGGGAAAGCAAACACAAGTTACTTTTCCTACCGAAAATTACTTTCTGCAGCAAATTATTTCACCAAGTTTCTATATAAAATGTTAAATTCAAGTTAAGGGTATGTACGTGCCGACTGGACTGCTAGGGAAATGGAAATCATTCACGTGTAAGAAATTAATCTGGAAAAGGAAGCTTCTACTGGACATTCCTAGCTATGAACCCAAATACAAATAAATAAATAAAATTTATAATCTTCATTTAATTTTCAATAATTATTAATGGTCTCTAACAAACTTTTAAGTTTTATTTAATTGCAATATGATTGGATTCCAAGCCCACACAATACTTTAATTAATACCTCTCACATTTCCACATCTCTCTCTATATATTTATATAACAACCAAACATCCCCCTTGCATAAGAAAAAGAAACTAGCAAAACAAAACCAATTAAAGTTTTCATTTTTCTTTACAATTTCCAAACCTGCCAGAATTCAGCTTTAAAGGGTTGTTCTCAAAAGTGAATCTTGAACCATATATACAAATAAAGATTCAATCTTTTTAATTTCTAATCAGATGCAAGAAATGGGTAGAGAAGATGAGCATCATCACCAACACCATCACTCTGATACAGAGCTTTTATCAGATGAAAAAGTACCATACAGTGGCCCTTTAAGTGGACCTCTAAACAAGAGAGGAACAAGAAAGAGTGCCAGATTCAACATCCCTGAGTCAAGTTCTTCTCAAGATGAGCAATATATAGAGGTAACACTTGATGTTCGTGATGATTCTGTGGCTGTACATAGTGTCAAAGCTGCAAGGGGAGTAGAAGAAGATCCTGAGGTCACATTACTTGCTAAAGGTTTAGAAAAAACATCTGCTTCCATACTTGTAAGAAATGCTTCTGCAAAAGTTAGGCAGGTTTCCCAAGAAATAAAGAGGCTAGCTTCATTTTCAAAAAGGCCTCCTCCTGGTCGCCTTGACAGAACAAAATCTGCAGCTACTCATGCTTTGAAAGGACTTAAGTTTATTAGTAAGACTGATGGAGGTGAAGGATGGGCTGCTGTGGAGAAGAGGTTTGATGAAATTAGTGCTTCTGCTGATGGATTGCTTCCTCGCTCGCGGTTTTGTGAATGTATAGGTAAAAAAAAAAAAAAAAAAAAAGGAATACTAACATCCTTATTAGCTTAATTTTCTGGTTTTGGGATGAAATTTTGATGTTATTTGTGGATTGGTGTCATGGCAGGAATGAAGGAGTCAAAGGAATTTGCAGGGGAATTGTTTAATGCACTTGCTAGAAAGAGGAATATTCAAAGTGATTCATTAAGTAAGGATGAGTTGAAGGAATTCTGGGAACTAATTTCCAATCCGAGTTTTGATTCAAGGCTTCAAACTTTCTTTGACATGTAATGTTGATTTTCAAATTATGTTCTTGATTGGATTAGTGTAATAGAGTTTTGATTTTGGAGTTGGAACTTTTAAGTGATGAAGAATAATTGCAGGGTTGATAAAGATGCAGATGGAAGAATCACAGAAGAGGAAGTCAGAGAAGTATACTAATTTAATTTTAATCCAAAAATTGACTCTTTTATAGTTTTTTATGCATTTCATTGATTTCAGTAGATCAAATCATGTACTTCATATCAGAAGAAGATTTTGAACTAATTAAGATTAATTTGGTTACTTTATATTCACAGATTATTACCATTAGCGCTTCTGCAAATAAACTCTCAAATATCCAAAAACAAGCAGAGGAATATGCAGCCTTGATCATGGAAGAGCTAGATCCAGAAAATCATGGATATATCATGGTAAACAAATGAGAAATCAATATGTATCTATTCATTCTTTTTGTACAGATTATAATTATAGGCAAGTAATTATGTGTGAAAATTGTTCCAAAAACAGATAGAGAACTTGGAAATGCTTTTATTGCAAGGACCAAACCAATCTGTAAGAGTAGGAGAGAGCAAAAACCTGAGCAAAATGCTTAGCCAAAAGCTTAAGCCTGCATTAGACGACAACCCATTAAGGACATGGTGTAGAAGCACCAAGTACTTCATTTTAGACAATTGGCAAAGAGTGTGGGTAATGGCTCTGTGGATTGGGGTTATGGCTGGCCTTTTTGCCTACAAGTATGTTCAGTATAAAAGAAGAGCTGCTTATGAAGTAATGGGAGCATGTGTATGCATTGCCAAAGGAGGAGCTGAGACATTGAAATTGAATATGGCTTTAATTTTATTACCAGTTTGTAGAAACACCCTTACTTGGCTTAGGAATAAGACCAAGTTAGGTGTTATGGTTCCTTTTGATGACAACCTGAATTTCCACAAGGTAATGTCCTTTCAATTGGAAAAGAAAAAAAAAAAAGACACGAGAGTTATATGTATCAAAATTTGAATATACAAAAATGGGTTCTTTTCATTTTCTTTTCAGGTGATAGCAATTGGAATTTCAATTGGAGTTGGTCTACATGCAATTTCTCATTTAACCTGTGATTTCCCTCGCCTACTTCAAGCAAATGAAGAGAAATGGAAACTTATGGAGCCATTCTTTGGAGACCAACCTTCAAGCTATTGGCATTTTGTTAAGTCAGTAGAGGGAGTAACTGGGATTATAATGGTAGTTTTGATGGCAATAGCCTTTACATTAGCTACTCCTTGGTTTAGAAGAAACAAATTAAATTTGCCTACTTTCCTAAAGAAGCTTACTGGTTTTAATGCTTTTTGGTACTCTCACCATCTCTTCATTATTGTCTACACTTTGCTCATTGTGCATGGTCAATACCTCTATTTAACTCACAAATGGTACAAGAAAACGGTAAGCAATTTATCTAATTAATTATTTTACATTTTTTTAGCAGCTTTCGTAACATTTTTTATTAATAACTATTGATTATTGGCAGACTTGGATGTATTTGGCTATTCCTATAATTCTTTATGCAAGTGAAAGGTTGACTAGAGCATTAAGGTCCAGTATCAAGCCTGTTACTATTAGAAAGGTAAAATTTTTTGACATCAGCGTTAAAGAGAAAACAAAAGAAAGAAAAAGAAAGAACCATTGGAAATTGTGGTTATTGATGTTCTTAATTTGACATTGAAGGTGGCTATTTACCCTGGAAATGTGTTGGCACTTAACATGTCAAAGCCTCAAGGATTCAGATATAAGAGTGGACAATATATGTTTGTTAATTGTGCTGCTGTGTCTCCATTTGAATGGTAATAATATTTAAATACTTTTAAATTAGTTATTATTAATTGTAATAAGATCTGTTTAATTGCTTTTACTCAAAGGTAAAACTCACATGTCAACAGGCATCCATTTTCCATTACTTCAGCTCCTGGAGATGACTATCTGAGTGTTCATATTAGAACTTTGGGTGATTGGACAAGACAACTTAAAACAGTATTTTCTCAGGCATGTGTTTAATATGAGAAAAAAAAATTTCTAAGATTCTTATTTACTGTCTTTTTAGCACGATTATTGTGGCTAATTTCATCCTTTCATGTTTTTTGTTTTAGGTGTGTCAACCACCTCCTACTGGGAAAAGTGGACTTCTCAGAGCTGACGGCTTTCAAGGAAACAACCACCCAAAGTAAGTTAACTCTATCCACTGGCCTAAAAATAAATTGTATAGAAAACCCAATTGTATTATAATCATTTCAAAAGGAATTCATATACAGATTTCAGTTAGTTCATTGTATGGACGTGACAAGCATTACATTTATGTCAACAATTATAATTTAGGGGTGAATCTTAAGTAGTTGGGTATAAATAATTCGTTGCTGATATACCTACCCAAGAAGAGAAAGTCACCACATGAGTCTTGTATGAATAGCTTAGCTAGCTTGCAGTTAAGAACTTATCATCGTCAATGGCAATTTTTTGGGTTGTTAGTAAGTGCTACAAAAAGGAGGCATTCAAGAAACTTTCATCTAAACAATAATTGAACAGACGAGTAAGAATCAAGATCCCATAATTTGTTCTAGTAAATAAGAAAACCAGAAAGTAGTAGGTAAATATCAAGAAAATGGACCTCCGTCCCCACCTATATATATATTAAGGATCCACCACCAAATTCCAAGAATCAATCAGAACGTGTTATCTTGAGATTTTATGTTATCTCTATCCTTTATTTTCTTGTTTTAGATTAGAATTATACAAAGAAGACTGTCCAATTTCTTGTTTAATTTGTATTATATAAACAAGACTGTCCACTACTGTCCATTTTCTACCTTGTCAATTATTTGTATCATAGCGTTCTTTATCAATTGTTTACATGACCAACCATATACCAAAAGACAAAATAATTAGATCAGCATCTGTCAAAGACTTTAATATGACTATTTTAATTACAGTAAATATGACTTAATTAGTTTGAAAATTCTAGTTTATGAAATTCAATAATTAATTAGTCAAAACAGAGAGTGCAAACTGTGATTTGATTAGAGGATTTTTCACATTCAATAATTTGATTAATTAAACATAATAAACCCATTAATTCAATTAATTTGCCCCACCATAGATAAAGACACCTAACAAACATATGCACATTTTCTTTGTGCTGAAGTGAAAAATTATTGCCCTTTAAGTCATTGATATATCTAGCAATATATATATATATATATATATATATATATATTTCCTTTTTTCTTCCTTTTAAAAAAAAATGAAAAATGAAAAAGAATCTCCTGTTTTAATTATGTAAGGTAATGTTAATGACTTGTGTGCTAATAATTTTAGTAATCATGATAATGAGCAGTTTTCCAAGAGTATTGATTGATGGTCCATATGGAGCACCAGCACAGGACTACAAGGAATATGAGGTGCTTCTGCTTGTGGGTTTAGGAATTGGAGCAACACCAATGATAAGTATAGTGAAAGACTTGGTGAATAACATTAGAGCTATGGAAGAAGAAGAAGAAGAGAATTCACTAGAAAATGGTACTATAACAAAAACACCTAGTCCTAATTCACTAAAAAGGAAAGAAAATTTTAAGACAAGAAGGGCATACTTTTATTGGGTGACAAGGGAACAAGGGTCTTTTGACTGGTTTAAAGGAGTGATGAATGAGGTGGCTGAACTAGACCATAACCATGTTATAGAGCTTCACAACTATTGCACTAGTGTTTATGAAGAAGGGGATGCTAGATCTGCCCTAATTGCAATGCTTCAGTCCCTTCACCATGCCAAAAATGGTGTTGATATTGTCTCAGGCACTCGAGTTAAGTCTCATTTTGCCAAACCCAATTGGCGAACTGTCTACAAGCGCATTGCCCTTAACCATCCTGATTCTCGAGTTGGTACGTATACTTAAAACTCTCAATTCTTATATTATGAGACATTAATTTGGTATTTTATTAGACCAAACTAATATATAGTATGACTTTACTTCATGCTAGTTCTTATCTTCAATTGAGGAGCTTTTTTTTTTTTTTTTGCAATTACTGTGCCTTTATTTGCACTTTATGTCAATTCCTTGAAGGGATGAAGAAGACGAACATAAATTAAAAGTGAGTGCTACTGTGCTAGTGCTAGTGCTAGTGCTAGTGCGTTTTTCCCAACGATGAGCATACTTCATAAATTAGTGATTTGTTTGACATATTTTTTGTTGGGGAAAATCTTTACTCTTTAGTTCACATGAAGAGCATCCTCTACTCTTTTTTTAACTTTCTTATTTTTTGTCATTTCATAGCAAGTGTATACTTTTCTGATGATACACTAATTTTATAAATTTTAATAAGGGAAAATTTTTTGATGTCTCTCTCTTATTGCAGGGGTGTTCTACTGCGGGGCACCAGCGTTAACAAAAGAGCTACGACACCTAGCATTGGATTTTTCACACAAGACAAACACCAAGTTTGATTTTCACAAAGAAAATTTCTAACTTTCAATGGATAATAAGAAGGGAAAAAAAAAAAAAGAGAAGAGAAGACCCACTTGACAAGTCCTATTGAGCTCCACCAAGATCCCACTCTCCACCACGTTGTAGAGATTTTGGCCCCTTTTATTGACCTTAGAGTATCAATAATGTATTCATTATTAAGTTTGCTTTAGAGTTTTGCCAATAGAAAATTTGATAAATGATGCAGCAAAAGATAGTGCGTTTGGTTGATTGAAGGGGCACCCACCAACAAAAAATTAAAAAAAAAAAGAAGGTTGATGCATGTCTGTGTAATTATGTGAGCGCCACTAAATGTTGTGCTCACCTGTGTGAATGTCTATGTACAATATAAAATATAAAGCATTTTCTTAATTTCATTTGCTAAAATGGATAATGGATGAATGTATTTCAATTTAATTAACTGAAACTGTAATGATAATTTAAGTAAAAGAAAATTATATTGAAATCTTTGTATTTTCTCGTATTACATTAAAATATCTTTATATTTATAAAATTATATTAAAAAATTTTTATATTTTGATAACGTTAAAAAAATAAGATCATATTATTAAAAAATTTATTAATTTATTGTAAAAATTTATAATATTTTTTATTTTTATTTTTATTTTCATTTTGATGCCATCAAGCCATCAATTTCTCTTTTAATTTTAATTTTTTTTATTATTATTATACTATTCTTTTTCTGCCTTTAACCACTACTGGATTTCATATTTATTTTATTTTTATATTTTAGAAAGAAAAAAGAAAATTGAATATGGAAATCGAAAGGTGGCAGCTAGTGGTTTCTAATCAAGCTTGACCATCGAGTTCTTGGTGGACGGCGATGGCGATGGCGATGGCGAGGCTCGAGCTCGCTATTTCAACACATAGCTACTGAATTGCTCAATCTGGGCCAGCTATTGAGCCTCGGTTATCTCCTATTGGGAAGGGTGTGAAATCATTGGAGGAATTAGAGGGGGCAGGGTGTGGTCTTAGCCCCCAAAAATTTTTAAATATATAAATATATATGTATGTAAATATTTTAATTGTTTCCTCAAAAATTTTAAATATATGTATATATACAT
The DNA here is from genome assembly GCA_948193065.1 of Aleurites moluccanus. Taxonomy (NCBI): domain Eukaryota; kingdom Viridiplantae; phylum Streptophyta; class Magnoliopsida; order Malpighiales; family Euphorbiaceae; genus Aleurites; species Aleurites moluccanus. Next base: position 8,523 of record CANXYC011298973.1, read on the forward strand.
ATAAATTTTTTAATTGTTCTTCCTCCAAAAAAAATTATATATAATTAATAGTACTAAAATTACATGTAAATTTTTAATTGGTCTCAAAAATAAATTATACATAATTTATTATACTAAAATTTTTTACTAATTTAATTTTAGCTCATCTAATAATACAAAAATTACATATAAATTTTTAATTAATCTCCTAAAAATTATATATAATTTTAGATAAAATACTATTTAGTTCTTAAAATTTAACGAAATTAACAATTAAATTCCTATACTTTCGTAAAGTAATTATTAAATACTTGAGATTTAATTCCATCACAATAATTAATCTTTCAGTCGGTTTTTTTCAAAATTTTTGTTAAAAAAATTAAGATAAGTTATTTTTCTAAAATACCCTCATTTTCAACCTCTTTATTTTTTCCTTCATTTTCTTTTATTTTCTTTCCATTTTCTTTGTAAAAAGCTCGCATTTAGATTTTTTTTTCTTTATCTTGTGATGCTTTTTTTTTTTTTTTTTCCTTAATCGTGGTTAATTAATAAATTAATTAATTGTGTAAATTTTGAGTTTGTTGAAATTTGTTGGAATTAAAGGAAGTAAAATTTGTGTATGGATATTGTGATTAGTAAAATTGTGTGGAGAAATGAGAGTTTGATTGTGAAGAAAAGTAATGAAAGTTTGAAGTAGGTTTTAATAAAATAACATGAAAAAGAAAATTTAATAAAAATGATGGGTATTTTGATCTTTTTAACGATATTTAACAGTTAAATAGATGGAATGACCAATTGTTGTGACAGAATCAAACATGAGGGATCTAACAGCTATTTTTTAAAAATACAGACTCAAATGTTAATTTCGCTAAATCTCATATACTAAATAATATTTTATCTCATAATTTATAGTACTAAAATTTTTTATTAATTTAATTTTTGGTCCCTAATAAAATTTTGTGATTTCATATGTGTGAATTCTGTGCAGGTCTAAAGAACTGTAGCTTTTCCTCCTGTGCCAGTGAGTTCTAATTTTCTATTTATTGATCGGTATATAATTGAATGAAATACATATAAAGATCGATGATTAATAAATTGGATCTAGAAATTGTTGAAGAGATGGAAATCGTTGAATAAAAAGCCCAGTATTTATATATATACTTTTAAAGATATACAAGTACATTAGCTTATGAATGTCGGATTGAAGAGATAGAAAATAAATTGTAGAAAATTAATACCAGATAAAAATAGAATGTCTTGATAGTTTCATTTGCTCGAAATCTAATTTTATAGATGATAATACAATCTTGTTTTATTGCTAAATATCAGCTAATCCTGTGACCATCTCAGTTAGATAGCCAAGAAAAAGAAAATTATGTATGGTCTAATAAAAAGTGGAGAAACTATTTTATTCTCTTGCTACTTTAAAATTATGTATGGTGGAAAAAGAAATAGAGGTGTATTTTTGGTAACGAAATAAATAATTTAAGCAAAAATTAATTTTTCTATTTTTTATTAATGAAAAAAGTGAAGAAAAAAATTAATTGTCTAACGAAAATAAAATGTAAAAATTTTTTAATATAATTTTGAAAATATAAAGATATTTTAATATAATATAACAAAATACAAAAATCTTAAAATAATTATCTTTTTAATAATTAGACTTTCAATTATAATTCTTTTCTTTATTTAATTATTTATATAGAGAATTAATTATTAATCATCATGATATAATTTATAAGAAATTATTAAGTATGATTAGAACATATTTATTTTATTCACATAAAAATAAATTTATGTGTGATTAAAGTAAAAATGATTCACTTTTATATGAATAAAAAGAGTATACTCCCGTTATATTTAATAATTTCTCATAATTTATTATTTTCTGTTTTAAAAGGTAAATTTATTCTGTTTTAAAAGGTGAATGAAAATATTTAATTGTCTAACGAAAGCAAAATATAAAAATTTTTTAATATAATTTTAAAAATATAAGGATATTTTAATATAATATAACAAAATACAAAAATTTCAAAATAACTACCCTTCAAGTAATTAGACTTACAATTATAATTCTTTTCTTCATTTAATTATTTATATAGAGAATTAATTATTAATCTTTATGATATAAGTTATGAGAAATTATTAGATATGATTAGAGCATATTTATTTTATTTTTATAAAAATAAATTTATGTATAATTAAAATAAAAAGTATTCACTCTTATATGAATAAAATAAGTATTCTCCCACTCTATTTAATAATTTTTCATAATTTATTGTTTTCTGTTTTAAAAGGTAAATTTATACTAAATAGATGTTGATATGTGAACAAATGTCAAAATATCATTTTCTTTGTTTGTCAAAGTGAATGTCTATTTCATATAAACACTGTTTTCTTATGTATGAGCATGTGCAACTAATAAAATGTAAAGAAAGTGTTTTGATAAAAATTAGCGTTTTGTTAAAATAATTAATTTTGTTAAAAATGAGCGTTAATCATAAAACTCTTCCCCCAACTTTTAAAATTTGCGTTAAATACTAAAAATAAACTATTTTCTTTTTTTTTTTATCCAAATACTTCAAAAACTATAAATTCTTTAACTTTCTCTTAAAACGTAACTTATAGCGTTTAGCTTCCTATCCAAACATTATCAAAGTATATAAACTTATATCTCTAATGCACATCTAAAACTGCACGCACGGCAAAAACTTTGGTGCTCCCCGTAGTTTCTACCAGTCAGAACCTGAGGTCCTGGATAAATTAGAAGTTCCGATCACCTATCAAATAAGTAGAAAAAAAATGTGCAAGATATAGAATGATATTTGAAAAGAAAGAATCTATATATAATATGGAATGCATATGCTACTTTCAGTTTCAGCATCCATGTTAAAAGAAAATTCACTGGCACGCGTCAATTCATGTACAGTCTATACAACAAAATGTTTTTCATCATAAGACTGGTAAAAAACAGGCAAATACCAATCTCATAGACAAGAAAGGCAACCTTCTTTTCATTTATGTTTCTTTTTTAGCCTCTGGAAATTGGGCGGGCTGGAATGGGTCGGAGGTTTTTTGGTTGGCAAACATACTTCTGAGAGGCTGCTGCTAGTGAGACTGGGAGAAACCTTTGTTTTCAACTGTCTTGGAACCTCCAGTCTCTCTAATATCCTTGAAGTTTTTACATCCAACTGCTTATTACTATCTGGAGAGGATAAAATTAATATATCCATCTTAGATTTGGAAATACAAGTGGGAGAATATCTCTTGGGGAGTTCACTCACAACCAGCTGCTCCCATTCTTCTGCAACAGAAGATGTGGTTTTGTCTTCTCTACCTGTCAGATTCCACTGTGGGGATTCATCTTCGACAACTATAGGATCTTCTACACAGTTTGATTTTACAATCACTTCTGAAGAATCTGATTGGTTTGAGTTCAGTTCAGATGCTACCACATTCAGTTTAGGGGGAATTACCTGGAACATGTTCCAGTTAATCATGGAAAATAATAACTCATCTTAGCCTTAATTCCAAAATTAATTAGAGTCGGCTAAGTTAATCATGACAAATATTAAGAAAATTCTACCACAATTCAAAAACTGATGATGTTAATCATAAAAAATACAGATACCCAGCTGAGCTTAGTCTCAAACTTGGGGAAGTTATAAAAATTAATTCAAGAATGAGGTTATCCACTCTGATGATGCCAATCACGAAGAATACAGAAGATATAGCAATTATTATAGAAATGAGGTCATCCCATAATAGCTAGCATAAGATCCTCTAAAGCATAAATAAAATGAAACACAATTTGGACGCTACAGTGAGAAAAACAGTGCCAAAACAGTGTGGAAGAGGACAGAAGGGAGTGGATTATTTTCAATTATCTCCAAATTCACAATAATTTGATAATGAATTTGTCATTTATAAGGATGACCTTGAAATTTGGGAACGACCTTCTTTTGGGAAGAAAAACTACAACGGAATAATCTTGTTCAGACTCTGTATTTTGATAAGTTCAACTGTAAAAGAAAACAATTCTATTTTGACATTCCCCAAACGCAGTTTGACAGCTTCTTTGAAGCACTTAAAATCTTCCGTCCACTCTAAAGCTCCATTAAGCATAGTCTTAACTTGGAACTTTAAACATAAGTAGTTTACATGTGCGGATGTTCTTATAGTCCAGCAAGGGTAAAAACAATAAATTGTAAGCTCTCTTTTACAAGCAAGTTCAGCTTTTGATGGAACCCTCTCTCGTGTAAGACTGGATTATAGTCTTTCAATTCAATCTGTGGGAATTGAGAAAGAAAAGAAAAGAAATTTTAAAAACAAAAAAGAGCGAGGGAAACATCAAACCAAACATGGTGCAGTTTGTGTCATGCCTGTCAGGCTTTCACAGCCAAGCCTTCTCATCCAATTAGTCCACGTTGATGCACTAACAGCAAGAAATTAATATCTAGATGCCCTCAGTCTCTCAAAATTTCCAGAAGAAATTTCTTGAAAATCTTTTAATATATATTCTCTCTACTATATCTCTCCTTATTAACAAGTTCAAATATCCAGCAAAATCTAAATCCTTCTCCATAATATCATATATCTCAAGTTACTTGTCGGTTTTGAGTGGATTGTCAGGTGACATGTAACCACATCTAGCTGAAGAACTTCTCCAGCACTTAATGGCAAATTCTGTCTTTTAAGGTAATGGCATAGCATGAAGAGAATTAACATTATGCAAACCTAATAAAAATTATGTTCAACTTGAAGCAAACGAGAGGGAAAAAAAAAAAAAAAAGCAAATTACTTCCACAACAAGAAGGCAACTCTAGAAAGAAATTAGGAAGTAATTCAACCTTTAATAGAGATCCTTGAATGGAACTCTGAATAACTTTAGACACTGAAGAATCAATTAATTGATTGACATCAGTCATAGGCAAGGCTTCCTCTAAACCAGCAAGACGCTGCAAAGTTGTAGAACAGTTGGTTAAAAATAGCACAAAAAAGAGAGGAAGTCATAGGAAGAAAAACTAACCAAAATCTTTCATCCAACTGCACACAAGCAAAAGAAGTAAACTAAGAGGAAGAGATTGTATGAGAAATAACAAAGTTGATAAGAAACCGCTTTTACTGTTAATTAGAAATGGATATCTAATTTAGTCAATGAAACAAGGGGATTAACATTCACCCTGAGAAGCATTGGTCCATTTTCTGATGGCTGAAGAATATAATAGTAGTGGAATGCTGTCTTCCCTCATGGTTTCCGTATTGCAATATGAAGAACATACCAACCCCTGATTCATTGAATGTAGAGCACTGCAAATCCCTTGAAAAACTGTCAAATCATGTTCCAATTTAGAAAAATGAAAACAACACAGATTTGGAAAGAATTACGCAAAATATGCCCAAGAAATAACATCATCTAAAGACTTGGAACACATTTGGTAATATTGTGAATCAGAGGAATTGGGAGACCCCTGATTCTCTTACATATACAATGCTGAAAAACAAAAAGAATATTTCAATAGGAGGATTCCACATACGCTGAGAATTCAATTCAGACTGGAACATTTCGTCTGAAGAAGTTTCTATCTCATTGCAATCTGATGAAGATACAAAATATGAAATTCCAAAGATTACACCTGTTGTGAAATACCAAGAATGTGAGGTTGGTAGTAAAGAATGTGGTAAATAGAGCGAATAATCAACTGTTAAGGTAACCAAATGGGAGAGGGAGAGAGAGGAGGAAATGAATCATATGAACAGTGATTCTAATTACTTTTGCTGGCAATTGTCTAAATAGTTCAACTCTGTAACATAAAAATATGCTGGCATCATGGACTTCTAATAAAATTTTAAATTGCAGGAAGTGATTTATTCATAATATTTAAATGCAAAATATAAAACTAGAAAATCCATAATTAAGATTTTCACACTGCAAACATGAGGCAGTTTTTGCCAGATTTTTAGCTTATTTGCATTTCATTGTTTTCACTTATATGCCATTATATGTGACTTTGATGAGGAAAAATAGAATATAAGTCAATACACTGGATTTATAATATTAAGCAGAATTCCTCTTATCCGAAGGAAAATTGCCTTGATACTGATGAGGAAATAAAATAAAGTGGACAAGCAAACTAAAAGCGCCATTCAACAGGGACTGGATGATGGATTTCATACATGAAATTACTTTCACTTAAAGAATTCAGATTAGTCCTCTCAATAATGTTGAATTCAATGGGTGAAGAAACTTGATGGAGCTTCATTGAGCTCTGAAAAGAGGCATAAACAAGAAATCAACCATGTTTTCATACATTAAAGAGCATGAAGCGAGACTTATAATTAATACCTGACAAGCACTGAACCCATCAATAGTTTGTCTGACAGACAAGCTGCAGCTTATTTGATTCAAAGAGCCTACACAAGGTTGCTCTTAATGACAAAACGAGCTTGCAATGGTTCTTCCATGTCATCCTCCAAATCTTATAGCCATCGTTTCACCAGATTATGAAATACTCTAGCATGTGCAATTTTGTTAAATATTAACACAAAGCACAAATTACATAGTACTCTCATACTTTGATTTATACCTATTTTCCTAGAAAATATAACTAAAGCTATTGAAATCCATGGAAAATTCAGCTTAATTGCAACAAACAAAGATATAGCCCTAGCATGTGGTTTTAGTAGCTAGTACTCTGGAGTCGAGCATAAACAAACTTGACTTCAATGAAAGAAAAAACTAGAATCATGGGAGGACTTAACCTGGGAGGTAAGTCTGAAATTAGCAATTGTCCAGTTCGATAAACTGCTTGCGAAGCAGTTGATATTCTCCTGCATATTGCAGATATAACTTGTACTTAAACAATACAAACTCCACTGAGACACGCTTGTCTGCTGCATCCTATTCAGAAAATAAAGCAGGAAGTTTTGTCATCAAGAAGCAAAAGCATGTAGGCCTAAAAAACAGAGAAAAGAAAAAAAGAAGAAACAATGTACATGATATTTGGCTTACCGTGAGAGTGTTTTTCATGGCAGACTCTATTTTCTCAGGCAAGCAGGAGCTCAAAACATTCACTTTTCTCATAAAATCTTTATCTCCCCGGAAGCATGGAACTTGATCGCTCAAAACGCTTGATAATTTTACATCTATTTGCAATCCACGAAATAAATTAACATAACAAACAAAGATGCTCGATAACATTCACCAGAGATAGAGAAAGAGAGATACCGCTTGACCGGAGGGCTCCAGAATAATCTATTTCAGGCGAAAAGGAATCATCAGGCAAGCTGTTAACGGCATGATGGAAATCGCGGATATTGGAATTTCCTCTAAGGCTATATGCGATTTTTAGCTGTTTAAAATTTTAAAAATCCCTTAATTCATTTTATCATTTGCTAATTGTTTTCCAATTTTGTCTTCTCAAAAGAAATTAAAGAGCCCAATACCTCACGAGAGAAAGAAATGCGATTTTTGAAGACATAGCACAAGCAGATCCCATCTCTGAGACAGTCTGATCAACGCTGCGACGACGCAGGCGATGAAATTGCGTACAAATTGGCGAGCTGCAAAAAGCACTGACTACAATCCACAACTCTATCCATCGATCATAGACGAAACTTTCACTATAATAGACCGAAAGAGAGAGAGAAAATAATACATTTGATTGGTTTAGTACCTGCTTTAGGTTTCTAAGCGATGGAGGCGATAGACTGCATAGATCCAACACGAAGCACACAACTACCATCTCTTCTTCTTCTTCTTCTTCTTCTTCTTCTGTTTCCTTTCTTCTATAAATTTGTTTTGAGCTACTGTAGTATTTTGCGCGGGATGGCTAATGAAACGTCGATTTGAAATAAATACCAGTAGGCAGTAACAAAGTAGTTCCAAGAAATTTCAGTTTTAACCCCTTACATTTTGTAATTATGAAATTCCCCCACAAAATTCTTTGAAAATAATAATAAGACACATTTGATTTTAGAATTTACCAACAGAGGATGAGCTTTTAAACAGAGCTCAACAAAGAAAAATAATTCTTGACTTCCTGTAACAAACTCCAGCCAAAAAATTTATATGAATCTAATTTTTTTTGTTCTTAGTGGTTAATATTAGAAGAAAGTAGAAATTTTTAGTGAAACATCAAACTTAATTTTTATAAATTGATATCTAATTAATGAGAAGGGTTCGAGCCCGAAATCCTCCAAAGAGCTTTATTTCTTTTCCTTTATTAGTATTAACAGAATAAAAATTATCATTAATAAGATTTAATTTTTAATCTTTACTCTTAGACTACTTGAGCACAAAATAAATAAAGAAGCATTATTATAATCTATAAACACAAAAGAAGTATAATTTTCTCATTATTATGTAATCTTTTAATATTCTAATCACTGACTGTGAAGAGATTAAATCCGTATAGAGTAGTATTTTCCATGGCGTTAAACTTTTGATGCAGAAAGAGATTTACTTTTCTCACAAGCTTATTTATCATATCTGGATCAGAGTCAACAAGGCACCAGCAACATTAACTACTCCTGGGTTCTGGCTATTGAGCACAGAGTAACCAATAGCAGCTTCATTACCAGCATTCAAGCAGAAATGGAGCAGACCCTTGGGAACCATAAAAACTTCTCCTTCTTTGGGAGTTTTTTGAAACAGTTGGTTTTTGGTGTTAACAAATCCAGCAATCACCATACCTGTGCCTCTTGGGTGGATTGTGGCAATACCAAACCATCCGCATCAAGGTCTGTCCAAGCAATTGAAAAACCGAATGTGTTCAGGCCTGGCCAGGGAAATCAAAAGCTGTAATAATGGTTGTTGAAGAACGAACAAAGTTGTCTGTGTCGCCAGTGTGACTCAGATTCGTTTATTTGAAATCTGAAAGAGTTATGGTTGCTGTATTCTTGCAAGGCAAACCATTGATGAACATAGATTGTTTGCTAGTTAGAGCTGCTGGAGAAGTATCCTGCAGCTCATCGCAGTCTGCCAAGCATATATGAATGCAAGAACACAAGATCATGCAAAAGAAGATGCCTATATTGGCATGCTCTTGTGAAGTGATTGAATAAGTGTTTTTATAGGTAAAGACTAAAGTATTATATAAATTAATGTTTTGCTCTAATGGATTAAATGAGTGTTTTTATTTTGAATAAATATAATCAATTTTTAGAGGTTGCAAGAAATGGAATTTTCTTTTTCATATATATATATATATATATATATTTAGAGGCTTGGAGTTCACTGCTAGATTTCAAATGGATTATCTTGTGAGCAGATTTTAAGAGCATTGCTTAAAAGAAAAAGAGTATATAAAGTCAGGCTGCATAAACGTCCTTAATTCTTTTTATTATGCTAGGTGTTCTTCCCAGCTGATATTGCCTTTTAACCATATGAGTTTTAACTTTTAATCACGGACAAAAATTCCTAAGTTGGGTGCGCTCAAATTTTCAGGGAGAAACTCTAGTTACATGTCAGCTACTAAGAAGTGAGATCTAGCACCAATTACAATAAGTAGAACTGTGGCCTACTTTTCGTTCTTCACCTCAAAACTACATCACAACATGAATAACATTAATTGCATAGTTTTTCTTCTTTCACACAATGATATAATCACAAGAAAAATCTGTAAATTGGATCAGGAATGGAAGTTTCAGATTAATGAACTAAGAACAGTAAAATCCAAATAGGTAACCGTAAAATCCAAATGGGTTTTACAATCAATTCCGTTATTTCCTTGGCCAAAAAATACAATACGAGCCATGGAACCCAAGGAGAAGTTTATTCAGCAAGTCAATGCAAAATTCACACAAAGACCTCGATACAAAAATAAGGTCCACCTAGCAAAAAGTAATTTAACCCTAAATTCTTAAGCACTGTAACTGCTTCATTCACTCCCTCTTGCTGTCTCCAATACAAACACAGCTCTTGTCAGAATCCTGCGAACAAATTTTGGTCAAGCATTCATCTGGACTGGTAAGAATTTCAGAGATAAACTTTATCAAAGAGCAAAGCCCACCCAAGAAATTGTGATCAATAACACCATTGCCATCCACAACATGAGCAAAGTCTACGAGTTTAACCTCACCCCCAGAAATCCCTTCTTTAAGCACCAAATCTTTTTCATACGCAATGAGAACTGAACAAGAATTGAAGTGGTAGATGGTTTGATCTTCAAACCATGCCTTCAGCTCCAATAACTGGGCCAAAATGCCAGTAGAACCACCATAAACACAAGATGCAAAAAAACTCTCTGGTACCAGATCTGGATGTGCAGATGGGTTGGAAGAAACAAATTTTCTCAGAAGCGATTTAATCTTATCTGCAGCAAGCTTCTGGACAACCTTCGTCTCAGGTTTCCAGAATCCTGATTCTTTGTTGCCATATAACTGCAAGCCAGATATCCGAAAACCCAACGACAAGCTGCTGGTTTCCCTATCTTTCTTAAAGCACCGTTGGATATAATCCTTAGGAGCTTGAGGGTACCATGTTCTGGAACCAATTTTGATGTCCATAATGCATGGATGTAAATGACTTGAGACAACATCCTGCAATACAAGATGGGGGCGCAACCCAGATCCATCTGATGCTTCTAAGAGTTGAGTGCCATAAAAGATAGGAAAGAATTTGCGGATATGATCTGGGACCCTTGTATTCGAAGAGAAGGATGTTTAAAAGGCCACCTCGTTGGAGCCGCGCTCCTCATCTTGAAGAGGCTTGTAGAAGCGTCCTGAATTATCAATAAGAGGGCCAAGCAGTCCATCACTAGCTTTGTGACCTGCAACCTGATGTTCTGGGATCTTAAGCATGGCATGCAAGGGTATGAAGAATACTACAGCGAAGAAAAGTTCTTCCCTTGTTCTTATATGTTTGAAGGATAATCTGTCAAATTCAGCCAAAATCCCAGGGTATTACGTCTCCTGTGCTAATGATATTAGACATTATAGAGTTCAAAAATTTATATAATGTGTATTGTTGAAAGCAAAGTCCAATCAAGTCATAAGAAAATATTTCCTAACAATTACTAACTAAAGAACAACTAATTGAAAATAGATAATAGGAAACAGCAACTAACTCCACTTTGCTACAAATGAATTAAGCTACTTTATTTATTTACATGTTTGAGACGCATTCGATCAAGTCATATGGTTCCCTTTTTTTTTTTTCTTTTTGTTCAAGCAAAGCTACATTTGCATGAAAGAATTACGAATGAGTAATTTAAGCATGATTTCAATTTATATTGCTAGAATGATAGCCAGCCACTCTTGAATTGATTATATTCAATTATCTGATTCGTAAATTATTTCAGATGGCTTTAAAATTAAAACTTTTTATAGGCATTTCAAATACACACCCAAATGAAATTTTTATCCATGTTGGTTAGATTCATGAATTTATACTTGAATCAATAGAGAAACCTACATACTATCAAATTCAAATCTCCAAATATCAAATTCCTCAATGTAAACGTAAGGCAAATGAGAATTTCAGATATTGAGGAAATTTTTCTCATGTTCTGCCATATCTCAAAAAGCCAAGTAATTCCTCTCCTAGAACCACTCATTATGAAAAATTCAGTTCCTCAATTTAACTAAAGAAGCAAAATTGGCAGATAACTAGTTTCCATTCTCCCGATTCATATGCATTTACAGAAGACATCCTTAGCCAAGTTCGAGTCCGCCTCCCCCAATACCCAAAAACATACTGACACAAAAATTAGATAAAACTATCGGCTAATTAAAACTCCGAAACACATTCAAAGTCACACAGAAAAAAAAAAAAAAAAAAAAAAAAAAAAAAAAAAAAAAAAAAATTTAAAAAAAAAAAATTATTTAATATTAAAATGCCGCACAAAAGAGCAAACCCACCCAAATGAAACAATTAAAAAATTAACTGACAGATTA
>CANXYC011299010.1:0-13985 GCA_948193065.1 Aleurites moluccanus
ATCACATGGACAAGATGGAAATGACAGATATAGAGCCATCAAATGCATAGAAATGTGCCAATCACAAATCACTATATATATATATATATATATATATATATATAAACATAAGACTGTACGGGTCTTATGACTAGGACATCACTTCCTAGTACAGGGTATCAATCAATACAATGTGTACAAGGACGATAGCATGAACTCACTACCCTATCGGAACGACAGCTCTGTTAAATCACCTCAGAGTCAACAGAAGCAATAATCACATCAATAGATGCCATTTCAAAATAATGGCATCGGCAATATCAATAACTCATCATAAATCAATTGGATGAGTCTAAAGTCAGTAAAACATCAATAATTATCGATTAAACGATGACCAAAGGCCTAACGATAAAAAATGGGAACAAACATATTTTGGTCATTTGCAGCCAAAAAGTTGACGCAATTAGCATGCCATTATCGCTGGCGACGGTGGCATTCAAATGGTTGGCCTACGGATTTTTTGGCATGGTTTCAAATAATATTGACATTGCCCTAATTATCAATAAACATACACATGGAAGCAATTCTATAGGCAACAAAAGCAACTCAATAATCTTCAACAAACACATCAATTTGGCATGGAAAAATAAGTCCAAAACCAAGGCAATTCAAAGGTAAATTTTCCCAATTAAGGTTCGGCCAAATGGCCTTTTTCACAAATGGATTCCAAATGGCATTTTATCAATTTAGACAAGTAATTTGATGCATAGTAGACTCACCTATCACTCCAAATTACCTAGCAAACTCGATTTGGTACCGAATTCCTCAAATCCTCGGTTTAGGCCAAAATCGACGATTTTCTCCGAATGAATTTTTTACAATGAAACAAACATCAATTAAACATTGATTAATACCCAATTGACTTATTCTAAAGCCAATTTACACATCCTAATCCATATACTCAAAATCCAATTACACAACTTCACTTTAGGGTTAGAAAATTGGGAAAAATTATTTAATGCATCAATTGATGCAATTAAACCATTTACCCAATCCTTTTATCATCAAAATAATCTAATTAAACCATAAAACCAAACAAATAATCAACTTACCAAATGTTCCCCAAAATGGCCAAAATTTCCCTTTGATTGTTCTTCAATTTTTCTTTAATTTCTATGGTTAATTTTTGTAGATAAGTGTTTGTATGGTTTTAGAATCAAGTTTCCATCAACTTTGCTTCACAAAATCAAAGGAAAAATGGATTGAAAATGAAAGGAAATGGCCACGGCCAAAGGGAGAAATGGGCAGAATTTTTTAGCCAAAAATTGTTTAAGTCCCCTTTATATAGTAGGACAAAATAGGCAAATTATACTTTGATCCTCCAATTTTCCAAAATTTGCTTTTGGTCCTTTTTCGCTCGGTAATTTATTCTGATAATTTTGTCGGGAATTGGAATTCAAAGTGAATGTTTAAACATCTTATTTTTATTAATATTAATTAATAAAACTAGTTTCAGAGCCGTTCTGAAACTCAGACTGTCGAAATTCAATATTCAACGAAAATACCCTTTATTTACGGTTTTGCCATCGCTTACTTTATCAGTGTTCTTAAATATTTTCTCATATTTCTTTTTATTGTATTCACACATAAATATACATTATAATATGCCCTCAATCCAAATTCAGAAATTCATTCGTTGACCATACTGCTATTTTACAGCAGCGATATCGGTACCGACGATTTCAGAAAAAATTTCTCTTTTTCACTTTAACTAAGTTTTTAAAATTATCCTTAGCCATTTCGATAATTTTATTCCACATACTGAGAACTTATTTCACAAAAACTTATTATGGTATTACATTCTACCCTCCTTCAAAAAAATTCGTCCTCGAATTTCTAATAAGCATGTATCTCTATATTGGAACAATAACAGATACTTGACTTTCATATCCTATTCATTCTCCCATGTACACTTTTTTCATATATTGATTCCTTCATAACACTTTTGCCATTGAAATCTCTTTATTCTGAAATTGTTGGACTTGACAATTTACACTTTTTATTGGCTCTACTCTTACGACATTTCTTCATTCACATCAATATTCTGCCTTTCTAATATATATAATAGTTCTGGCATATAATTCCATAGCATTCAAATACAGATTACTAGATAAATGTTGCTCATATTTAAAGGAAGAGCCAAACTTTACGCTACACTATCAATCTTTTCTAATACTTTATATGGTCTCACGTATCTCGGTGTCAACCTTCTTTTCTTGTCAAATCTCATAACACTTTCCATAGGTGATATTTAAAGAGAACATGATCACCAATATTAAATGAACATCCCCTTTAGTTCTGTAATTCAATCAATGGTAAATATTGATCTCACTTACCTTTGAACTTCCATAACACATATCCTCATCTCAGAACTCTAATGCTTTGACCTGTTTGAACATCTTTCTTGATCTTGGGTCACTTTAATATTATTAATTTACAATGGCTTATCCCGACATTGGGCTATCAGAGCCTGGTTTCGATCCTAGGATCCAAAACCAACTCCATATCCATATCAATTAGCTAAACTGGCATTTTCAATAGGTGCCTAGATACACCTCAGTTTCAAACTCTATCTCTCTATAAGGATAACCCTAACATCTCCTCAAGAAAAGACATCAAAGAACTTTCAGACCACAGTTATCCGATCAATCCCAATTAAAGTCTTTTACATATTCATTACATATACTAGATATGTTATACCATCTAATTTTATCATTTTTCTAGTCTGAATAACAGGAATGAAACTAATTCTAGATTCATGGTTACCATTGACTTCTCATAACAATCAATAAATGCTCATAGTGCAGTTAACCAATTCATATCAGGTATCATATTAAGTTGCAACACAGGCAACTCTATCACATTAGCATATAAAAGGTTATTATCAATTCAATAACACATCTCGGATAACAATCATAATTCACTTTTATACTTTCTCTTATACGCATAGTTATCTCTAAGGACACATTCAATAATTATCTTTCTCTATTTAACTGCGATGTAAACAAAAGAATGTATAACACTAGAGTCAAACAATGCATTTGTTATGACATTTTGTATTTAAAATCATACCTATATCTGCATCATCAGATCTCTATGTCTCTTGGGTGTTAACAGCGAAAACTCTTCCCTGGCCTCTACCTGCTGGGGCCTGACTACTGCTAGGACCTTCTCCTCTGCCTCTACCCCAACTAGGAGCCTCTCTAGCCACATTCTGAATCATTTGTACTGTAAGCCGAGACTCTGCAACAGATGGTTGTTGATCATTCCATAAGTGACATTTGTTAATAAAATGGCCATGTTGCCCACATTTCAGGCAAGCACCCGACTGTCTACAGCATTCTCCTCCATGCCTTCTGCCATAAAAATTATAAATGGGTACACTAGGCATCTGAGTAATAGGTCTAGAAGAACCCTATGAATATGCAGGTACAGACTACACCACTTGTGATCCCCCACTATGAATCCTCCTCCTCTGACTACCAGATGGAGGTCTCTGATAAAATAAAGGCACTGGCTCAATCAATCTAGGCTGGGAGCTGCTCTCCCCCCGCTTACTCTGGGATCCTAGTCCCTCCTTTCTCTTTCGATCCCTCTTCTCTCTCTCTGACCTGAACTTCTCTTCCATCTGAGTAGCTTTTTCGATAACTATCGTCAGAGATGTAAACTCTGTAGCAATTAAGGCATTGTGAAACGAGGCATGTAATCCTTTCTTGAACCTGCTGATCAAATCATCCTCGGTAGGAACAATATGAGTAGCATATCTACTCAGTCTAACATACTCCTCTACAGTCCTGTCCCTCTGCTCTAACTGTTTAAACTGAATCAAGTTCTAGGTCTTCACTCCCTCTGTAATAAACTCATCAATCAACCCCTGACGAAACTCAACCCATGAGGGTGGATGCCTACCATACAGTCTGGGCTCCATCCTCCTCGAAAACTAAGCCTATGCCTTCCCTTTTAGTAACAATCCCACGAGCTCAATTGCATGGATATCAGAACAAGGTAGTCTCCTAACTACCTTCTCAATCTCCTCTAGAAAATCCATAGGATCACTACCTCTATCACCTCTAAACTCAGGCAAGTTTAGCTTTAGAAAGCTAAACATAGTCACTCCACCCTCATCAATACCTCTATGGCCTCCCTGTACAACAGGCTCCTCGGGAACCACAGCTGGCTGTATGGGTGCTGGAGCAACTGGTACTGCAGCAGGTGCAATAGGGGGTGGCACTACTGCTGGTATTAGAGGTGGCGGAACATTCTGTCGTTCCTGCCTCAACTCTGCTACCTCCCTACGTAGATCCATCATCCCCCTCAACATCTCATATCTCCAAGGATCATCAGTCCTCTCAGTATCCCCTGTAGACCAACGGGATCTAGACGGTCCCTCAGAAATAGAAATCTCTCTAACCAGGGACTCATTAGAGGCTACCTCTGCCTCTCTAGTACCTCCGTCTTTATCGTTAGACATCTTTGAAAAATTATCTAAAAAATAGAACACGTACTCAGTATATTACAGATACGCAGAATACTTACACATATTTGACGAATATAATAAAAGACAATACAGAAATTCCTATGCTCCATGGTTCCCTTAACTCTACCCATACTGTACTTATTCACTATTTATCTATAACCTATGCTCTATTATTTATAAGCCTAGGGCTCTGATATCTGTAAACCTAGGGCTCTGATATCGGCAAACTAGTGCTCTGATACCACCTCTATCACAACACATTTTCGGATCATGATGGTCCTAGGGCGTAGGAGATGCCGGGGAGACCTGCACCTGTAGAACCCATCAATCTCATACTATGCAATCACTCACAGTATCGTAGCAGAAATACAACTATGCAGCGAAAACCCATCATCAATCACATAGTAGTAAATATAGCCAATCACTCACATAACACTAGTCATTATGTCACTCTGCCATTCATTCTGTAAATACCATATTCATATCATTAATAATCTCTAATATTCCCATACATACATGTTCATATATTAACTATACCGTACAAAACCCATGGAGCAGCTAGGATATGAACATACAAAATAATACAGTGTTCGTAATATTACACTGACACAAGATCTGCAGAATCCACAGAGAGCCAAAAGAGCTGGGATATCTGCCTCCTACTCTGTACCTGAGAGGGCAAACAGTGAGAGGGTGAGTATATATGATACTCAATGATTCTAATATGCATCGACCAATAATAGATAATGGAATATCAATCAACAGTAGGCAGATGAAAATAAATGGATCAATTTACTCAGAAACTCTGTAATTATAGAATCAAATACAAAATATGACTATAAGTAAACAATCACATCAATAGAATCAATATCATATGGACAAGATGAAAATGACAAATATAGAGCCATGAAATGCATAGAAATGTGTCAAGCATATATATATATATATATATATATGTGTGTGTGTGTATAAATATAAGATTGTACAGGACTTATGACTAGGACATCCCTTCCTAGTATAGGGTATCAATCAATACAATGTGCACAAGGCCGACAGCATGAACTTACTACCCTGTCGGAATGGCAACTCTGTCAAATCACCTCGGAGTCAATAGAAGTAATAATCGCATCAATAGATGCCATTTCAAAACAATGGCATAGACAATATCAATAACTCATCAGAAATCAATTGGATGAGTCTAAAGTCAATAAAACATCAATAATTATTGATTAAACAATGACCAAAGACCTAACGAACAAAAATGAGAACAAACATATTTTGGTAATTTGCGGCTAAAAAGTTGACGCAATTGGCATGCCATTGTCGCTGGCGACGATGGCATTCAAAACGACGATGGCATTCAAATGATTGGCCTACGGATTTTTCAGCACAATATTGACATTGCCCCAATCATCAATAAACATACATATGGAAGCAATTCCATAGGCAACAAAAGCAACTCAATAATCTTCCACAAACATATCAATTTTGCATGGAAATACAAGTCTAAAACCAAGGCAATTCAAAGGCAAATTTTCCCAATTAGGGTTCGGCCAAATGGCCTTTTCACAAATGGATTCCAAATAGTATTTTATCAATTTAGGCAAGTAATTTCATGCATAGTAGACTCACCTATCACTCCAAATCATCTAGCAAACTCGATTTATTACTGAATTCCTCAAATCCTCATATTAGGCCAAAATCGGCGATTTTCTCCGAACGAATTTTCTACAACGAAAAGAACATCAATTAAACGTTAATTAATACCCAATTGACTTATTCTAAAGTCAATTTACACATCCTAATCTATATACTCAAAATCTAATTACACAACTTCACTTTAGGGTTAGAAAATTGGGGAAAATTGTTTAATGCATCAATTGATGCAATTAAACCATTCACCCAATCCTTTTATCATCAAAACAACCTAATTAAACCATAAAACCAAACAAATAATCAACTTACCAAATTTTTCCCAAAATGGCCAAAATTTCCCTTTGATTGTTCTTCAATTTTTCTTGAATTTCTATGGTTAATTTTTGTAGATAAGTATTTGTATTGTTTTAGAATCAAGTTTCCATCAACTTTGCTTCACAAAATCAAAGGAAAAATGGATTGAGAATGAAAGGAAATGGCCACGGCCAAAGGGAGAAATGGGCAGAATTTTTGAGCCAAAAATTATCTAAATCCCCTTTATATAGTAGGACAAAATAGGCAAATTATACTTTGGTCCTCCAATTTTCTAAAATTTGTTTTTGGTCCTTTTTTGCTTGGTAATTTATTCCGATAATTCCGTTGAGAATTGGAATTCAAAGTGAATGTTTAAACATCTTATTTTTATTAATACTAATTAATAAAACTAGTTTCAGAGTCGTTCTGAAACTCAGACTATCGAAATTCACTATTCACCGAAAATACCTTTTATTTACGGTTTTGCCATCGCTTAATTTATCAGTGTTCTTAAATATTTTCTCATATTTATTTTTAATGTATTCACACATAAATATACATTATAATATGCCCTCAATTCAAATTCAAAAATTCATCCGTCGACTGTACTGCTACTTTACAGCAACGATATCGGTACCGACGATTTTCGAAAAATTTTCTCGTTTTCGCTCTAACTGAGTTTTTAAAATTATCATTAGCCATTTCAATAATTTTAGTCCACATACTGAGAAACTTATTTCACAAAAACTTGTTATGCATATTTTTAGGGTATTACAGTTTTATGGTTTATTTGGATGATTTGGATGATGAATTTGATTGGTTTTATGGTTAATTGCATCAATTGATGCAAATTGTTAGGAATCCCTAATTTTCCCCAACCTAGTTGATGTTATTTGTCTTAGCTATATCAATTAGTGTTAGTTAGTGTTAATTGATATTAGAATATATCAATTGGAGGTTCCTAGGTAACTAATTGATGAATGGTTTGATGTAGAATTCAAGAATTGACAAGGTTGTGCCTATTGGCTCCATTGGCGGTTTGTGAGGAAATTCAATTTTTCAAAACTATTTGGAAGTTTAGGTGAGTCTTATATGCATCTTTTAACATGCCTATATCATTGAAATTGAGATTGGAATTCATATGTGAAAATGGAATGTTGGCCGAACCTAATTCACTATTCACATGCCTTATATTTTGCTTGATTTTGCCTTGTTTTCCATAGCCAATTTGATCCCATTTGAAGTTGTTTAATATTGTTTCTTTGATGTCTATTGTATAATTGCAAATGTGGCTCATTGTTAGTTGAGTTGGGTAAGTCAAATTTGCACCCTAACCTAACCTATTGGCTTGCCATTGTATGCCCACTAAGTGTTTGATAAAATGCCTAGTTCATTTTGTCTTTGGCTTATTGATTACATTCCATAGGCCTACCATTTGAATGCCATTATCGCCAGCGACGTTGGTATGCCAATTGGCTACTATTTTTCTTCTCCGAGCCAACTTTAGTTCCATGTCTTTATTGATTACCAAACCATGTACCATTGTTTGTATGTCATCTATTACATTGCCATAGATCCTACTGATAATTGATTGATTGATATTGAGTTCATTGATATGGAGGATGCCATTGTTGCATAATGGTATCCATTGATATGTTGTTTCTTTATATTGATTCTAATGTGTCTTGACAAAGCTACCGACCTGACAGGGTAGTGGGAAAATACTGTCGACGATGTGCACATTGTATTATTAGTGCCCTAGCTAGGAGGGGTTATGGTCCTAGCCATAAGACCTGATCATTCTTATGCTCATTGATACTGATATGCTACTGGAGACTGTATGTTCACATATAGTCCATACTGATTCTACTGGAGATTGTATGATTTCATATAGTCTATCCCTCTATTTGTCTTTCCATATGATACCGAGCCTATTCTTTATTCTTTGGCTATACTATAACCTATTACTAATTTTGGATATTATATCTTGACCTATTGGTATCATTGCTCCATTATTTCCTACTTTTTATTTGTTTATGCATATAAATTCACTGAGTATCTTATATACTCACCTTTTCTTTGTTTACCCATTTCAGGAGAGCAGTAGATTGCAGAATCCTATCGTCTGTCATCCGAGGATTTCTGCTAGCAGTTCTGATGTATATATTATGATTCTATATTATTATTATTTTGATGTTCATCATCTAGCTGCTCCATGGGGTATGTATGGGTTAGCTAGGAAATAAACATGTATATATGTTTATGATGATATTATGAGTTATATGATGATTATATGATGTGATATAATGACTGTTACAGCCAATTACAGTAAATTACAAAATGAATTATAGAATAACAGAATGGATGGTAATTAACTAAAATGGATAATATATTGTGGTTTATAGATTGTGCATGTGATACTGGGTTCTACGGGTGCCGATCTCCATTAGCATCTCCCGTGCCCTAGGACCGTCGCGATCCAGATACGGGTTGTGATAGAGGTGGTATCAGAGCTCTAAGTTACAGATAGTAGATTCTAAGTTATAGATGAATAGTACCTAAATTACAAAGGAATAGTGACTAAGTACAAAATGGGGTAGAATTAAGTATACCATGGAGCATAGGATTTCTTTTGACGTCTTTTGCTGTTATAGTCTGTTATATGTCATTATTCTACGATTATGTCATATTCTGAGTATGTTTTTGTTTTTCTTGAAAGATTACAGAGATGTCCGACGATAAGGATAGAGACACCAGGGAGGTAGAGGTTGCCTCTAATGAGTCCTTGGTGAGAGAGATAGCAGTTTTAGAGGGTCTGTATAGATCCCGACAGACTTCAGAGGATTCAAAGAGGGGCGATGACCCCCTAGAGAGTGGAGATGATGAGAGGATTGATAGAGTTACGTAGAGAGATGGCTAATATGAGGTGGGAGCATCCGCATGTACTACCACCACCAGCTCTAATGGTAGTGCCTCCACCTGTGGCACCAGAGATAGTTCCAGTGGCACCGGCTCCTGTACAGCCAATAGGAGTTCAGAGGGAGCCTATTGTACAGGGAAGCCGTAGACTAATAGGGGAGGGTGGTTTATTGATGTTTAGCTTTCTGAAGCTAAACCTGTTTGAGTTCAAGGGAGATAAAGGCATTGACCCTGTGGATTTCTTGAAGGAGGTAGAGAAGGTAGTAATGAGACTACCATATTTTGAGTTGAGAGCTGTGGAGTTGGTTGGGCTATTACTGAAAAGTAAGGCATAGACCTAGTTTTCTAGGAGGATGGAGCCTAGGCTTTATGGTGAGCACCCACCTACCTGGATTGAGTTTCGACAAGGGCTTATTGATGAGTTTATTACCTAGGGGGTGAAGACCCGTAACCTGATTAGATTTGAGCAGTTAGAGCAGGGAGATAGATCTGTTGAGGAGTACGAGGAGGAATTTATCAGGTTGAGCAGGTATACTACTCATATTGTTCCTACAGAGGCTGATTTGATCAGTAGGTTTCAAAGCGATCTTCATATTGCACTACATAATGCATTGTTGGCTACAGAGTTTACTTCTCTTACAACAATGATTGATAAGGCCACACAAATGGAAGAGAAGTATAAGACTGAGAGGGCTAAGAGGGACCAGAAGAAGAAAAGGGATCCAAGATCTTAGATTAGGAGGGGAGAGAGCAGCTCCCATCCTAGGCAGGTTGAGCCAGTGCCACGGTTTGATCAAAGATCTACAGCTAGTAGTCAGAGGAGGAGGATTCAAACTAGGGGACTACCAGTGGTTCAGTCAGTACCTACCTATTCTCAAGGTTTTTTGAGACCAGTTGCACAAACACCCAACATTCCTAGTTGTGGGTTTTATGGTCAGAGACATGGATGGGAGTGTTGGAGACATACTAGTGCTTGTTTGAGGTGTGGTCAGCAGGGCCACTATGCTAACAGATGTCCATTGAGGGCTGATCAGCAGCCATCTGTTACTGTCTCTCAGTTGATAGCACAGACGAGTTAAAAATTGGATAGAGAGGCATCAGGCAGAGGCAGAAGCGGGGGAGGATAGGCTCCCAGTGGTAGTCAAGCCCTAGTTGGTAGGGGTTAGGGCAGAGTGTTTGCAGCCAACACCCAGGAGGCCCAGAGATCAGACAATGTGATTACAAGTACTATCTTGATTCAGAATGAGATTGCAAATGCTTGATTTGATTCGGGTGCTACTCACTCCTTTGTGTCACCACATTTTGCACCTAAATTGAATAAGGAAAGTAGATTGTTAGATGTGCCTTTGATGATTGCTACTCCTATGGGTGTTAGTGTTGATGTGGATTTTTATTATCCTAATTGCATAATTGAGATTGATGATAACATCTTGCGTGCTGATCTAATTAAGTTGCCTGTGTTAGAGTTAGATGTTATATTGGGTATGGATTGGCTTACGAGGCATCGAGCAAGTATTGATTCTTATCTGAAGAAGGTCATGTTCTAGCCTGAGGGCAGCCAGAGTTTGAGTTTCAGGGTGATATACGAGAGTTTTGGGTTAATCTGGTTTCTGCTATCCAGGCTAGGAGGATGATTGGGAAAGGTTGTTCAGCCTATTTGGCATATGTGATAGATGTACATAAGTCTTCTATTCAATTGGATCAGATACCGGTAGTTCAGGAGTTTCCTGATGTATTTCCTGAGGAGTTCCCAGGATTGCCCCCAGATAGGGATTGAGTTTGAGATTGAGGTGCATACAGGCACTGACCCTATATCTATTCCTCCATACAGAATGGCTCCAGCTGAACTGAAGGAATTGAAGGTGCAGTTACAGGAGCTATTGGATAGAGGTTTCATCAGACCGAGTAGTTCTCCTTGGGGTGCACGGGTACTGTTTGTAAGGAAGAAAGATGGCTCTTTGAGGATGTGTATAGACTATAGGTAGCTGAATAAAGTCACAATAAAGAACAAGTATCCATTGCCTTAGACAGATGACTTATTGATCAGCTGCAGGGTGCTAGCCATTTTTTGAAGATTGATCTGAGGTTTGGGTATCACCAGTTAAAGATTAGGAAGGGTGATGTACCTAAGACTGCTTTTAGAACCCATTATGGACATTACGAGTTCTTGGTGTTGCCATTCGGGTTGACCAATGCACCGGCTGCTTTCATGGATCTGATGAATAGGGTTTTCAGGTCATTTTTGGATAAGTTTGTCATTGTATTCATTGATGATATACTTATCTATTCTAGGAGTGAGGAAGAGCATATGGAGCATCTGAGGATTGTTTTATAGACACTTTGGGAGCTTCAGTTGTATGCTAAACTATCTAAATGCCAGTTCTGGCTAACCGAAGTGTGTTTCCTTGGGCATGTGATATGCAAGGATGGTATTAAAGTGGATTCTCAAAAAATTGTAGCAATTGCTAATTGGCCCCAGCCTACCAGTATTTCAGAGGTTCGCAGTTTTTTAGGTATTGGTGGATATTATAGGAGGTTTGTGAAGGATTTCTCTCGGATTGTAGCTCCATTGACTAGATTGATGCGGAAACATGAGCGTTATATATGGACTGATGAGTGTGATCGCAGCTTTCAGAATTTGAAGTATTACCTCACCAATGCTCTAGTGATGGCATTGCCAGTAGAGGGGGAGAAATTCATGGTGTATTGTCATGCTTCTCTGATTGGATTGGGATGTGTATTGATGTAGATTGGTAAGATAATTGCTTATGCTTCTCGTCAATTAAAGAAGTATGAAGCAAATTATTCGACACATGATTTGGAGATGGCAGTTGTGATATTTGCATTGAAGATTTAGAGATATTACTTGTATGGATCTGTCACGACCCGGTTTCCTGAGCCGCGACGGTCCTAGGGCATGAAAAATATCAATGGTGACCGGCACCCGTAGAACCCCGTATCATTACACAATCTATCAACCTCAATATATTATTCATTTATTATAATTACGATCCATTATATTATCCTATTATTCATTCTGATAACCTGTCAATTATCATGTCATCATAATGCGATTGGCTGTCACAAATATATATCATACATCATATATATATCCAATATAGACCATCAAAATCAAATATAGACAATGTTCATCTCCTAGCTACCCAATACATACCCATGGAGCAGCTAGATCATGAACACCAAAATAATATAATACAATAATCCAAAATAGAAATATATACATCAGAAATCCAAAGTAGGAAATCCACATAGAACAGAAGAATGGATCCTGCTACCTACTCTTTTGAAAGGGGTAAACAAACAAAAGAGTGAGTATGAAAGATACTCAGTGAATTTATATGCATCTCAATGAAATATAAGCTCAATAATGGTTTGTACAGGATAGAAATCAATAATACAGGGTAAATCATAAGAATGACAGAATCAGTATCGGTGAATGTATGAAATAACAATGGTCATAAACAAGTAGGGTAAATATCATGGTCAGATAGATAAAAGGGCCTCATACTTGCAGACTATGTATAATCTCATAGTCTCTCACATATTACATAATCATAAGATTGATCAGGTCCTATGGCTGGAACCATAAACCCTTCCCAGTTAGGGCATCAAAGTCAATTGTAACACCTTAGTCTAAACTTGACCTAACCTTTAAAGAGGAACTTAGGGGGGAAATTTTTCCTTTCTTTTGAATATGTTATTATTATGTATATATGCACGAAATTGATAGTTATGCATGTTATATGAGTTGATTTTATGCATAGAAGTGGTTTAAATGTTGTTAGGACAAAATCGGGAAATTTTGAGTTTTTGGTGAACTGGGGGCAAAATGATCATTTCACACCCCCTTCGGATTTTAATGGATTTAACACTATATTTGAAGGTAGAAAAAGAATTTAAGGACTAGAAAATAATATTATTTAGTTTATTTGAATAATAGTTGGAGAAATAAACCCGGTTGAAAACAGTTCCCGGCAAGCTGCTCAATTGAGGTGCTTGAGGTGTTTCGGTTGCACTAAGGGTATTTTGGTCTTTTCCTTTGTAATATGGCGTTATAAAGTGTATGCAACCTTATGGTATTAATTTAGGCTTCATTAAATCTAACCATTGGATCAAATGATGAAGAAATGGATGGTTAGATGAATAGGTTACACAATTGCTATCATAAGCTAAAAGTATTAGATTACTGGCTTTGGTTTTGGATTTGGTGTGTCAAATGTACATGTTAGCCATTTTAGTTGACTTTGGATTAACCAATAATATAAAAGTAAGCAAAATGGATGGTTGGATGGCTAGGTTTCACCAAAAGTACCATAAACCTAAAGCATTGGATCATGCCATTGATATTTCAATTGATATTTCCCACCATTTCAAACATTCATCATCTTCCTTATAAGAAAAATGCAAAAACTCTCTTCCTTCCACCATTGAAGTTTCAGCCACCATCCACCATATCCATTTCTTATAGTTTTCTTTCCATTTTTGATAGAAATAGGTAGATTCCATCATCCTAAACACTAATCTAACCATAAAATTCAAGGAAAAACTTGAAAAAGTAACAATTTAATTCAAGGAAATT
>CANXYC011299116.1:0-23093 GCA_948193065.1 Aleurites moluccanus
CACACCCCAACTCCAGTGGTGTAACAGTCCTAGGGCAAGGGTAGGCTTAAGGCCACCATAAACTCGTAGAACACTCTTATTCTGAATCTCATTTATATTACACATTCATATCAAATATAGATATCATTCAATATTCATTTCTATGATCCATATAAGCATAATTCATATCTTTTTTTTTTTTTTTTTTTTATCATTTCATAATTTCCTCTTGTTCCTTACTGATCAAAAGATGTATACCACATCACTAAGGAACAAGGGCAACTCAAAATGTAATAATTTATACTTCAAAATAGTGTCCTCTTTAATAACTAACTACGGAGCTCTAGAGTATACTCCCAATACATACAATACCATAATACCATACAATGAATATACATAAATATATATATTTCAAAATGATTACAATGGAGGCTTCTTGGAGGAATAAATCAGGAAGCTTGATCTTCTCTACTAGCTCCCTCTCGAGCTACACTATCACCTGAAATCCACAGAAGAGGAGTGAGCTTTCAACTCAGAAAGATATGAACATGCAATATGAAATATATATATATATATATTAATCCAAAGGAAAGATCAATTCCAAGAACATGGGTAAGAAATCATCATATGGTTAGGCTTATAAGAACAAAAGTGCTCACAATTGAATAGCACTGTCAAATCATATGATAGAACTGCAGAGTGTATCAGTAGCCATGCTACTTATCACAACAGAGCGCATCGGTAGTCCTTGCTACCTTATCGCAAACGCATGCTTGGCCAGGCATACGGCTAAAGTTCATGGTCCCCTCTAGGTGGAACACTGATAAAAACCCTATCAGTTAGGTTCTCAAAGTGCACAATGGACCAATGAATTTACTCTCATTGGGAAGAGCGTTTTATCCATAGGGTCATATGGTTACAATTTCATAAGAATCATATTAGTCACAAGACCATCAACATATAGCATAAATTTCAGTCAGGTTTAACAAATAGGAATCATATGAACTTGGTCCAAGAAAATTGACCAAGTCATTT
This sequence comes from Aleurites moluccanus, assembly GCA_948193065.1. Lineage (NCBI taxonomy): Eukaryota > Viridiplantae > Streptophyta > Magnoliopsida > Malpighiales > Euphorbiaceae > Aleurites > Aleurites moluccanus. The sequence goes on from CANXYC011299116.1 coordinate 1,015, forward strand.
ACATTATATATATATATATATATATATATATGGTAATCATGTGAAACAAATGGTAAAATTTGGTTTTAGAGTATCCTAGAACTTTCATTTAATAGTCCGATAGTACAATGTCAAATATATGAGAATCATATGGGTGAATATTAAGAATGCTTGGACATATCGTTTCAAAGAAGCAATAATCAAATGCAATGTTCTACACAAATTTATCCTTGAATTTCCTTCAATAATTTGCTCAATTTCTTTGTTCTCTTCTCCTATGAAATTTTTCAAATATACAAAATTAGGGTTTTTCTTATGATTTCTTAAAATTTAACCATCTCATAGTTTCTAGTCTTTGATTCCCAACATCAATTTAGTTTAACTCTTAAAGAAAAATCTGAATTAATTTCGAATTTACTGTTCATGTTACTATTCATGACAGCCTATAAATTCTAATTTCTCCCACATTAATAGCCTCAAAATACTTGTAATAAATTCTATATACCTATAATTAATTATCCTAACTACCATAATTTATTAATCTAAAAGGAAAATGACATTTGAAGAAAATTTATCTTATTTCTCCAAAATTAATTTCCTTGAGAAAATCTGCTTGAAACAAAAGATTGATGCCTTAAAATGTGATAATCTAGTGATTTAATGTATTAATTTTGAGTATTAATGCATTAGAAAAGAAATGGAATAAATCTGAGAAGAATAGAAGAAGAACGAAAAGAAGGAGAAGAAAAATCGTGAAGGATAAATAGCTACTGAGCACTGGTTAAATAGGCTACTACCTCAAAATTTCCGCTCGCCAGCTCGCCTCACCAATCCGCCCCGGCAAAGCTAGCTCGCAATTGCCATTTCGCCAATACGCTTCGCCAAAGCCACTTCGCATGTCCACTTTACATACACCGCTTCGCATATGCCGCCTCGCTAAACTTTCTTCGCCTAACTCCACTTCACATATGCCACCTCGACAATGCCTCTTTGCCAACTCGCTTTGCCTATCTCCCTCTTCGCATATGGCACCTCGGCAATGCCTCTTCGTATAATGCCACCTCGCCTATTCCTCTTCGCCAAACTCTGCTCGTGAACTGCCTCCTCGCATTTGCCGGCTCGCAATGCCACTTCGCATTGTCGACTCTCAAATGCCTGATTCTGCTGAGCTGGAACCCTTCCTCGACAGCTTATAATTAATCAGTTTGCAAATAAGCTACAAACCTCCAAACTTTCTGATTCTTTTTGTCACTTAAAATAGACATTCAGGGGTCCAACATATCCAAATTTCGAATCAAAAGGATAACTACACAAACTATGGTGAATCTCTAAAGTTCACCTTGAATTACTGCCCAAAATTCATCCGAACAGGTCTGAGTAATTCCACTCTTCACTGAGTTATACTTATCCAATTCTCTTGAAATTTTATAGCCAACATCATAACACAATAAGTAACATTTCTCACGTTTATACTTTTGGCTTATTTAGCCTCAATCATTCCCAGAAAATTAAACATTCACAGATTTCCTGCAGAGAATAATGAACCAGACAGGTCCTGCTCAAGGAGACATGACTCTTCACACACACAGAATTTTTATAGAACCATTTTACAAACTTGAAGATGAGATGTAAATCCATAACTTTTATGTTTTACACTTTACCAAATTATTTCTTTAAAATCATACAATCAGCCTCCCAAAATTCTCCCTGCAAGCAGAAATTTATGGATTTCCTCAAAACATTTTATATACTCAGTTTATTCAACAAACATACAATTTATAAAATAACAAAAATTGCAGATATTACAAATGAATAGGCATAATGAAGAAAAAATAATACATAACAGATATAGAGTCTCGTGCTCGTATAAATCTCATTAGTTACTTTTATAGTAGCTTAAACTCGTAAAATGACATAAGGTTGATCAGATCTTATGACTAGGACTTAACCCTTCTTTGTTAGGGTTAATAAAGTAATCAATATACACATTACCGATGGTTCTCACCCACTACCCCGTCAAAAGGTAGTTGTATCATGTTATCAAATATTTAATACAATAATGGTTATGGATACAATTAGGCTCAAATACAATGTCAATGTTATAGCAAAAATTATGTAAAATAAATCAATTCTTCCATGAACATGTTTGGCAATTATAAGGCATATTAACAATAATGTTATAACAATCAAGGGGAAATTTCAAATGAAATGCAATCAATTTCAAATAGTTAGGCTAGGTTTATGTTTTATAGGTATTAATATGTCAAACGGTAAATAACTCAAAGTAAAACATTCGGTTGATTAAAAGTTAGTTTCATTGAGATATTTGATCGAACATATGGTGTGCATGGTTATACCATCAATTTGGTAAAGGTTTAGAGTAATATTGTCATTACCCAATCCGGCGAACCGCAACGGTCCTAGGGTACGGGAGATGCCGAGGCGACCGGTACCCGTAGAACCCATCAATCTGATCAATACAATCTCATACTACATTGCAGCGGAAACATCTATTATAATCAATTCATTACTATACATATCAATCTATATAACAATCTATAATCATACACTCATATAAGCACTATTCATTATGTCACTCATTCATTCATTCATTCTATAACTTTCTGAATTACCATAGTCTTATATCATTAATTAATCTCCAATATACCCATACATACATGTTCATATACTAATTTTACTGTACAAAACCCATGGAGTAGCTAGGATATGAACAGACAAAATATGTAGTGTTTAAAATAATTATATTGCTATAAAACTGCAGAATCCACAGAGAGTCAAAAGACTGGGATATCTGCCTCCTACTCTGCACCTGAGAGGGTAAACAGTGAGATGGTGAATATATATGATACTCAGTGAATCTAATATATATCGACCAATAAAATAGGTAATGGAATATCAATAATCAATAGGCAGATGAAATAAATGAATCAATCTACTCAGAATCTCTGTAATACATAATCAAGTACAGAATATGATTGTAAGTAAACAATCACATCAATGTAATGTATATCATATGAATAAGATGGAAAATGACAGATATAGAGCCATACGCATAGAAATGTGTCAAATACAAATCAATCTAATATCAATAAACATAAGACGGATTAGGTCTTATGACTAGGACATCCCTTCCTAGTTCAGGGTACTATAACAATACATTGTGCACAATGCTGACATTATGTACTCACTACCCTGTCAGGGCGGCAGCTCTGTCAAATTACATCGGAATCAATAGGATCAATAAACACATCAATAGATACCATTTCAAAAATATGGTATCACTAAGCATCAATAACTCATCATCAATTAATTCAATGAGTAATAGAATCAATAATAATCGATTATACAATGACCAAAGGTCTAGCAACCAACAATGGGATCAAACATAAGTTGGTTATTTACGGCCAAAAATTTGACGCAATTGGTATGCCTTTATTGGTGGCGATGATGACATTCAAATGGTTGGCCTATAGATTTTTGGGTTAGGCATTTTATCAAACACATTGTGTGCAATATTCAATAGACATTTTGGCATGGTTTTGGTGCAACATTGACATTGCCTCAATTATCAACAACAATACACAATGTAAGCAATTCCATTTGCATTATATACAACTCAATAAACATCATCAATTGGATCAATTTGGCATGAAAAAACCATAGAAAAATCATGAACAAAACAAGGCAATTTTATCATAAAGTGGTTCGGCCACTTTAGGGTTTTCACATATGGATTCCAATTGGCATTTTAACAATTTAGGTATAACATATGATGCATATTAAACTCACCTAACACTCCAAATCACTAAGCAAAATTGCTTTGCCACCAAATTCTTCAAATTCCTCAAAGTAGCCAAAATGAGCAATTTTCCTCAATTGAATTTTCTATAACAATTCAACCATCAATTAACTTCCAATTGACTTATTCTATACTTAATTTACACATACTAACTCAATTACACAAAATCACTTCATAAAACTTAGGTTTAGGGTTTGAAAATTAGGCAAAAATACTATATGCATCAATTGATGCAATTAAACTAATTACCCAGTCTAACTAACATCAATTAACTCTAAATCAAATATAAAATCAACCAAAACAACATTTTACCTCAAATGTGTGAAATGGCCGAAATTTCAAATGCCTTTGTTCTTGAAAATTTCTTGATTCCTATGGATGAAAATGGATGGAGGATGGATAATATGATGTTTAAATCAAGTTTTCATCAATTTTCCTTAAAAAAATGGAAGAACGCTACGGATGTAAAGAAGAAGAAATGGCCAAAAATTTGCTAAGTGTGACTTATATAGGAAGTCACATTTGGCAAATGTTCTTTTGGTCCTTCAACTTTTTTTAAATTATGCTTTTGCCACATTTTCTTTCGGTAATTTATTTTGACAATTCCATCGGGATTTGGATTTCAAAGTGAATATTTAAACATCTTATTTTTATTAATACTTATTAATAAAAATAGTTTTAGAGCCGTTCTGAAACTCAGACTGTCGAAATTTCACTATACCCCTAATGTTCCATTTATTTACGGTTTTGTCATTGCTTACTATTACAGTGTTCTTAAACATTTTTTACCTCTTTCTTTTTACTATATTTACACATGCATACACATAATTATTTACCCTCTAGACAAAATCAAAAATTCATCCGTCGACTGGGATGCTATTTTTGCAGCAGCGATATCGACCCTGACATTTTCCGAAAAAGTTTATCGTTTTCGCTCTAACTGAGTTTTTAAAATTATCATTAGTTATTTCGATAATTTCAAACCATATACTAAGAACTTTATTCATAAAAATATGTTATGCTTTTATAGGGTATTACAAATATTAACTAGACCATTTCATCAATTATCAACAACTCAATTCACACAAGGCATTGATGATTCAAACACATCCAACAAACAAAGAAATTTGGCTCAAATGTGGGACATAATAATCAAAAATTACATAGGAAATGTCAAACTGACATTCGGTCACTTGATGGCCAACCTTAAAATGAATTTTGTCATTCAAAAATAGGTCATATTCATGCATAATAATATTATAACTTACCGCTAAGCTTAGTTGAATTAAAAAAATTCATTAGAGGTCAATTCTCATATTAGGCATAATTGCTCTTCATCCACCCTTCCTTCATCTTTCCTCATTTCCTTTGATTCTACAACATATATTTAGCATGTTTTAGATTTAGATTAATATAGATAACTTATTTCTATGCTTGATTTGAATTAAATACATCTAATTCAAAAATTAAGTTTTGACATAATCTCTAATTCAAGTCTAAATCCACCCATGTCTAGATTTATACTTCTATTTATTTAAATAATCATCTAATACTATCATACTAATCATTTGAATGAAAAAGAAGCAAGTTTGAATCAATTACATTATGTTTTTTCAAATTTCTAACCTAGTCACTTTGAATTATTTAGGGTTTACTTTAGAGTTTTAGCGGAAATTTTTAATATTTATAGTGTATTTAGGTATTAAACTAGGCATAAAAAATTATTGGGTTCAAGTTTAGGGTTAATTTAATAAAGAAAATTTTGATCAGAAGAAGAAAAAATGGAGGTGAGGGTAAAGGAGGAGGAAATTTCGACCACGAAGGAAGAAGAAGAAATTTTGGGCCATTTTAGAATAATCTAAAATTTATGAGATATTTGTAAATTTTTAGTATTTATAATTTAGCCCATAAACTTTTGGTAATTATATTTTGACTCTAAATCTTTTAATATTTATATTTTGGCCTCAAATCTCACTTTTAATACAACTATTTTTTATAATTTATATTTCTTGAAAATTTTAGGTTTCATAATTTATTTAGTGAAATTATATGTTAAATTAGGTATTTTAGGAATAAAATTTAAATTTTAAGTACTAAATTATTATTTTATGTCTAACTATTTAATTAAGAACTATAAAGTTAACTATACTAATTATGAGATCCTATTTATAATTATCGAAATATTCAGGTGTTACATGATTGCAAGACTTTTCATGAGCTTATTCACGAGCTTAATAAAACCGAGCTTAACTTTGTTCAAGATCGGTTCGTTTTTTTATCGAGCATTGAAATAAGATTCAAACTTGACTTATTTATAAAATGAAAAGAACATGAACGAGTTTTTATTGAGTCGAACACCGAGCCGCTCATGAACGGCTGGGCTCATTTGCACTCCTATTCATATTATAGTATATCAAAATTTAAAACTTATCAAACTAATATTAAATTATATTAAATAATTATAAATTTATATACAATTAAATAAATTAAAATTATAAATATAAAAAGTGAATAGAAATAATGATAAAAAAAATTAAATTGAGCAAAAATTATATTTATATGTAATTTTATTTTATTATTTAATTTTTATTTATAAAAATTAAATTAAATTTAAAAAATAAAATGAAAAAATTAATATTAAATTAATTAACATTAACAAATTAATTTATATGTCTTATATTATAAAATATTAAATTTAATTATTTTCAGATTTATCCCAATTCAACCAGTTTGATTTCCATTAAATTTCTGATATTCTATTTTCATTGATTTTTTATACGATCCGAATATAAAAATATTGGTTATCAGTCTAAATTAAACCAGATATATACATAAAATCTATAATATATATGTCTATAGCATATGAATTAAATTTGAAAACTCTTAATTTAAACATATTATTGCATAAGGATTTCCATCAAAATTTGATGTCAAATTTATTATTAAAATAACAATTTAAAATACTTATTATCCAAAATTTCAATTAATTTTGATAAAAATAATTCTTAATCAGATTTTACACTATTAACTTCTTTTCTTTCTTTCTTTTTTTAATTTTGAACTGTTCATTAAAATTTAAAATTAAGTATTTTAAGAAATTCAAGAAAATAAAATTTTCAAAATATTAATATAAATTTACAATAAAAATACTTGTGCATGCTACCAAAACTAGTAATCCTAGAGGTTAGAAAAGAATTGCACAATCGATTGACACGTGATTCATTTGAAAATTATAAATCAATTAATGTTAATTAATTAAATTCCAATTAATGATAAGTACTTAATTGATTAATTTAATAAACTATCTATTAAATATAATAATATAATATTTATTTATGTTGGATCATGGATTCATAATAAATACACATATATAAGAAATTATTAGGTAGAATGATAATATACTCCTCGTACTCACATAAAATGTGATTAAAAAAATTATTAGGTAGTATGAAAGCATGTTTCTCTTATTATATAAAAATAAATTCACATAAATGTATTTTCATTTTAATCACATTTTATATGGGTATAAAGGGTATACTCATATCCTACCTAATAATTTATCATGTGATTAAAGTAAAAATATATTTATAATTATTATTTTTATATGAGTAAAAAGAATATATTTTCATTCTATTTAATAATTTTTGATATATATATATATAGATTTTATGAATTTTTATTATGTTATCAAATAATATTACACAATTATTAATTATATAATATGATAAATTATTAATTATATATAATTAATAATTATATAATATTATTTGATAACATAATAAAAACATCATAAAATCTATATATATATATATATTTGATAACATAATAAAAACATCATAAAATCTATATATATATATATATATATATATAGATTGTATGTTGTTTTTATTATGTTATCAAATATATATATATATTTAGATTTTATGATTTTTTTATTATGTTATCAAATAATATTACACAATTATTAATTATATAATATGATAAATTATTAATTATATAATATGATTTATTTTAAACTAATCTTTATTTTAATCAACTAAACTAGTGTCCTCTCAATATAGTTTCTTGTGCATGGTATTTCATTAAGTGGCAATACCTGTCTATTTAAATCATGATTGTCAAAATCGGATAAGATTGACCGGTCAAATAAAAAAATCAAGAATTGAATTAATAATTAATTCGGTAACTCAAAAATTCATCCCTCGAAAATTAGTTAAAAAGCCGGTGAACTGATCGAATCGGACTAATTTTTCAATTCGAACAAGTTAAATTTTTTTTTTTTTTTATAAAAAATAATAAATATCAAATTATATTTATTTTCATCATATATATAATAAATATCAAATTATATATACATATACATGTATATCAATTTTTTTCCGATTTAATTGGTTCAACTCCGATCGAATTTCTGATCCTCTACTTTTTTGCTTTTATCGATTCTTTAACCGGTCCGATATTGGTTTTAACTTTAAATTTGATACTGATGGATCATTCTTGGAAGGTGAAAGGAGAGCATCAACTGGTGGTCTTATTAGGAATTATGCTGGTGATTGGCTTAGGGAGTTTGTTGCGAGTCTAGGATACTGCTCTATCACTACGGACAAGTTGTGGGATATGATATTGGACTTCATGTCAGCATAGAAGCAAGGCATCACAAATTTGCTTATCGAGATGGATGGTATAATATAGTAAAACTCATCACACAACAAGAAACAGAATATAAACAACTCTTCAGTTATTTAATGAAACAAAAATATTGGTAAAATGGTCTTAAAATGTTTATATTCGATGTGTTTAAAAGAAGACAAGTGTATATGCATATTGGCTAGTCCATTATGAAGCTTTTTTGGAAATTAAGTTTCATATGTTAATAAAACTTTCTCAAAGTATATATATATATATATATATATATATATATATATATATATATATATATAAAGTGTTTTATATGAGACGCTATGTAATATGTAATCTAATCTTCTTATATATAAAAAAAATGTATACAAGTTAGCCACAAAGTTAGTCCCTTCTTTTTTAATTGCCCTTATTTTATTTTATTTTTTTTTTCCATTTCTTAATTTATTATTTTTAAAATTTTTTTCTCTGCCATTTTAGATTTTGATCTCCAATTCTTAATGTTTCATTTGTTTTTTTTTTTTGAATTTGCGAATACATGGGAAGTGAATGTCGAATCGGGCCGGTCCTCTGAATGAATATTCAAATCAGGCTTTGTAAACGCCCGATCAGCAGGGCCGGGTTTAGCTTAGAAAAAATTGACTGACCCAATCAGGTCCGGCCCATAGAATGAACAGGGAACAGGTCTAATGGTCGCTCGATTGTTGGAGGTCCCTCGCGCCTCCATTACCTTGTGAATCTCTGCAATTTTCATATTCACCCGCTCTCGCCTTTCGGCCATTCCAGAGTCGCACAGTCTCTGCTATTTGTAGTCTGCTTGCCTCTCTTAGCCTTTGTATTTTTCCAAGGTATTTTTTGAGAAGCCTTTTGATTTCTACATGTATTTGTTAATTTTATTTATTATAAACAATTCCATGATACTGGCTATCATATAGATTAGATTTTCTTTTCGTTGTTAATTGATTCCTTTTGGAATGAAGGACTAAAATTTAGTTGCTTTTCGTTATGTCATCTTGCATTTCATTCTTTGAGCTGAATTTTAGTTTCTTATGGGCAAATCTTATTATGGTTTTAGTTTTAATGTTTTATAATTTCTTAATACTGCATTAAAATTTTAAAAATTGGGAACAATTGGGTATAACTTCACTTCTTTGTCTACATACTGGCAACTTTGACTTCTATATATATTAATTTTCAATTTTTATGGTCTTTTCATTATTTTTTCTTTTGGGGTTTGCATATAGAAAGCTCCAAGTTTAAAATTGATGGAAAAGCTTGTTGAGCACAAATCAAGGCTTGTTATATTAAAAAAAAAAAAAAAAAAAAAACCTTGGTGTTTTCAGTTGCACTTCCTTGCATTGCATCTGAACCCCTCGAAAATCATGTAGTTGTATTATAATATTAGAGTAAATCAATGTTTTTAGCTTATTTGGTTGTGGCAAAGCTCTTGCAAGAGCATGAAACTGATTTTTTTATTTTTTTGAATTGTTTGGCTACATTTTACAGTTGTTACTGTTCCGTCTTGTTAGATTTGGAATAAAAACTTACAATTCTTAATGAATAAGGGGTTTCAAATGTTTTATCATCTTTTTTATTGTATTATCTGGTATTTGGGATATCATTTTCCCATTAATATACAATATCAGATAATGGGGAATTGAGAAAAATCCTCAATATTTCAAAATTTAATTGTAGAACAATTTAGGTAAGATATAAAAACTTGAGCATATATTACTTGACTCGTGTTAGGGCACAATTCTGAGCATAATATTTGCCACTTTTTTATTATCTAAATTTAAGTCCTTTAAATAGCAACCATATGACAATTTGGATAGAGCATGGCTGAAATCCCTCAAATTACTCTCGCAAAAACACTAACCCAAAAATTTGACCATCAATTTTTTTAAAATTATGTGCTTAACCTAATTTTGGTTATTTTCTATCCTGAAAGTCAGTCACCCCAATATCATTAGTCCTCTTCTAAAAATATGGTGTTTTCTCTTTTATCTTCTTTCTCCCTTTAATTCTTTCACTTCTTTCTTTTACGGGCTATCTTTTAACCTTTTCTTTTCTATATGATTGCTTGAGAAACTGTTCTAAAAACCAAAGAAAGTTGAGCTAGCCCTAATTCTTGTATTATAATTATAACTTAGGTTGTTTCAACTTTTGGTTTCTTAACTTTTTTTTTTTTTTTTTTTTTTTTAATAATTAGAGCATTTTGCTTTCCAAATGAAGTTATTTTGTTACTAAACTGGCTGGTTGCTATATTATTCCTTTGAGCAATTGGGTTATTGAGAAAATTGTGTAAAGGCTACTTCTAATTGGGAATTTTATGGGATTCTAGAGTCCTAGTCTTTTCGATGCTTAAAGAGGTGGATTTGGACATTCATTTCATGATGTATGATGTTATGGTTTATATCTTGATTTTTTGGCTATAACATATCTTGTTATCTCCGTTATGCTTGAAGTCTTATTTATTAGTATTTGAATGAGTTGTTATGGTGTCTGAATTATACAATTTGTTGATTTTTATGGTTCTGAATTATACAATTTGTTGATTTTCTTATATGAATATTATTTCTTATTGTTAATGTTAGATCTTGTTTATTTAACAACCTTCACAGAATTGTTGAAATTGCAACTTACACAAATGGATGAAATGCATAAAGTTTTTGGAAATAACAGATTTGAAGATGTGAGTTGGCTTTGTTCCTTGTCTGAGTCTGACCTTGTAAGTCTACTCCTTTCTTTGTATATACATACATATTATAACTGTTTTTGTTGAATAAGTGTGTGAGAGAGTGATTGTGCTGAACTTTAATTTGGTTGCCCTCCAAATGATGAATTAAATTTGATGTGAAATGATTTTTACGCTCCCTGCCATTTTGGGTACTCTAATTATTGAAACCATTTATGTGGCGCGTGGAGAGACCTTTTTTTGTTACCTTCACCATGCACTTATTGATATTAATCATTGGGAACTTAATATTTTGCAGGATATGCTGATTAGCTTGAAAATGCTGGTCCTTCAACGTGCAAAAATACTTGGTCACAAGGAACTAGCCATGAAATTTGATCTGAAAATGCTTAGATCTATGTTATCCTCTTTAGCACTAAAACTGGGCTTATTGTTTTGATGTTACTGATTAGGAACTTAAGTTATATGTGCTAAAATTTGACAAAGTCCATGAGGTAAGCAATCTTTTGTTTGGAAACGATTTGGATGGGAGGCAACTAGGGAGAATCTTAATCATACATAATCTGATCATAAGGGCTTGTATGAATCTTGACTAGGTTTATGAACTGATTGCCTCTCCATTATAAGTGGATGAGATATCATTGGTGTTTGGCCTATTTTTCTTTAGGAATTCAATGGGTAGACAAGGAAAATTTGGGAAAATTTCAGTACATTTCAGGATCTGTAGCATTTGACACTTTTGGTTTAATTTGTAGTGTGGATAATCATTGCTTGTCCAATTATTTGACTCATTGATGATTAGAAATTGAAAATTGGATAATGAAAATATGAAACATAATTCTTTTAATTGGATCTGTTCAGTACTTCATTCAATTAATGAGAGCCTTAAAAAGGAAAGGATCTACGGAAAAGACAAAAAAATTGTCTAGGAATGGTGTGGAGTTATTTGAAACCTAAATGTGATGAGGTTTCTAAGCAATTCAAGCATATTTGTGTCTCTTTCATTAAATGTGATATTTTTGAACCACAACTTGTTTGGTATTACTATAAATGAATTTGAACTACAAAATTTGAATTCCAAAAAATTGAATTCATGGGAGTGAAATGAACATTTCTTTCATGGCAAACATGAATAAAGGAATCCCAAATGAATTCCACAAAATTTTGGACTCATTCATAGTAAACATGGCTTAAATATCAATTACCTTTATTTGACCATCACTATTTTTAGTCAATAAATGAACCTCTATTAACTGGGAAAAAATGATGGGTAAATACATATTGTTAACTTGAGGTTATAAGTACCTAATTCTTGTTGTCTCCAGCGCTCAATTCTTCTTGTTGTCACTGTTTCTGCCCATCCTTATGGGTAAAAGTAAGCATTTTAGAAATGACACTAAAAGTAAGTATCACTTGGCTGTTCTATTTCATTTTAGGCCCTTCGATATAGTTAGAAGTATAGAATTTGATGACAAATGGACATTTTGTGCTGTCACACTGTCACTTGAAAACTGCTTCCTCATAATTGTTAAGATTATCATGTTCAACTGTTCCAGGATTTGTTTCACTGGTTTCAACTCTTTGAATCACCCTTTTGATATGGAATATGATAACAGTTTGTCTGCGTCCTTTCTCTTATGACTGGACCTTGCTTTGACTGAGAATTGAATAGAATCATTTCAAGTTTTCTGTTCTACCAATAGCATTACTAGATAGTCTTGTTTTGCCAAAATTATTGAAACTTTATAGATAGCTTAGTTTTATTATTGAAGACTTAAATTTCCTTACCATGTTTGTCCCCTTTGAACCATGTGCAGCGCTTGTTTTGATGGAGTATCTGAAAGGAAATGTTGAAAATTTATCACTAGGCTTAGCTAAGCCTACTTTTTTCATGGATGGTTGCAGTTTATTGCAATATGAGCTTGGGGATGTCTTGAGCATTGAGGAGCTAAATAAATATATTGTTATTGGCGCGTGGAGAAAACCAGTTGAAAGGTACGTTGAAATCTTAAGGAACAATTGACAATCATTTCCATGCTGTGATTTTATTTTTAATTTTCAAGTGGTGTTCAAACATTAAGATAAACTTTTTTGATCAGCTCCATTTCCCTGCTGTGTTGACAAAATGGAAAATAATGTTATCGGTGATAACCAGAAATCTGTGTTTCAATGCAGTGTCACTTGTACTGAGCATTGGTGAAGCCATGTTGTGGCTAAGGGGCATTTGATGTTAGATATTAAACTTGAATGAATGTAAGTAAATTATTATGTTTATTTAGTAAATGTTAGTTTTAAGTTTACGGTAAAAACTTTATTTGTTATATTAAGTTATCCTTATTTTCAGTATGTGAAACTATTATAAAAGCTGAGGCAAACTTATTTGATATAAGGAAGAAACATAGAATTCAGTAAAAAGTATTTTGAATTCTTATTCTCTCTTCTTCTTTGAGTGAGTGTATGTTAGTTTAGTGGTGCCCATCCACTTCCAACAAAGTGATATCAAAGCCATATAATTAATAAAATGACATCAAAGGGAGCTTTTATTTTTTCTCAATACCCACAACTCAACAAAACCAATTATGAGAATTGGTCAATTAAAATGAAAGCCATTCTTGGTTCTCAAGGGGTGTGCGATGTAGTTGAAGGTTTTAAGGAACCTCAAAATGAGGCAACACTAGATCAAGCCAAAAAGAAGCTTTGGAAAAAGAGAGGAAGAAAGATCCATGTTCACTCACCATCACTCATCAAGGTTTGGATGATGACGCGTTTGAGAAGCTTGCTAATGATACTACGTCCAAGAAAGCATGGGAGACTCTTAAAAACTCTGTCATGGGATTTGAAAAACTAAAGAAGGTTAGACTTGAAACACTAATGGCCGAGTTTGAATTACCTTCAATGAAAGAAAGTGAAACTATAATGAACTGCACCACAAAAGTATTGGTGGACTTGGAGAAACCATTCAAGATGCCCTTATGGTTGAAAAGATTCTAAGCTCTCTCAACACAAGTGCAATCATGTGGTGGTTGCGATTGATGAGTTTAGGACTCAGAGATCATGACAATTGATGAATTGTGTGGATCATTGTTGAGTGCACAAAAAGAGAATGATCATGGCAAACAAGAACAAGTTAAGCAAGCCTTGTTAGCAAAATTCTCCATTAAATCCAAAGGAGAATCTTTCACTAAAAGTGGCCGTGGCCAACTACGTGGGTTGTGGTCAAGGGAGAGTTGAACAAAGCTTTTCCAATGATAATTGAAGTCAAAATTTTTAAAGAAATTGTGGAAGAGGAAGAGGCAACTATGGAAGATACAATGAAAGGAGAAATGACAGCTCAAGTGGAATGTTATTTTTGTGGCAAAATATTGTCATTACTCTTGGGCATGTCAAACCAATGGAGTTGTGGAAGAAATAAAACTTGTAGAGCATATCGAGGATGTAGAAGAGCCAACCTTATTTCTTTCTTATAGGGAACAAATTATAGAAGAGAATAATACATGGTACCTTGATAGTGGAGTCAATAATCATATGACTGGTGATAAGAGCAAGTTTGTGGAGCTTAAAGCCAAAGTAAGTAGCAATGTACGTTTTGGTGATAATACCATGGTGGAGATCAAAGGGAGAGGAACTATCTGATTTGAGGCAAGCAAGAAATGGAGGACTTAAAACCATTCATGATGTTTGTTAGATTCCCAAGTTGAGAACTTATGGAAATTGGTTGCAAAAGTATAATGGAAAGTCGTATATTTTGGCTCAAAGATTGTAATGGTGAACTTCTTGCCAAGGTCACCATGACATAAAGCCGAATGTTCAATTTGGACCTATGAACAATTAAATATGTGTTTTTGAAGACTTGCGTGGAAGATTCATCATGGATTTGGCATATGAGATTTGGTCATCTCAAATTTGAAAGTCTTAGAACTTTAGGAGGAAAGAAAACGGTGAAGAGAATTCCAACAGGATCAACTGTGTGAAGCATGTTTACTTGGCAAACATTCAAGAAGAGCTTTCCATAGCAATCCATCTCAAGAACTACCAAGCCACTTCAGCTTATCTATGTAGATCTATGTGGTCCAATTAATCCTTCATTGCTTGGTAAAAGTTCTTACTTTGTTCTATTCATTGATGATTACAGTAGAAAGACTTGGGTTTATCTATTAAAAGAGTAAATGTGAGGCTTTTGATATTTTTAAAAGATTTAAAGCAGTTGTTGAAAAGGAGAGTGGTTATGAGATTAAATCTCTAAGAACTGATAGATGAAGAGAATTTACATTAAACGAGTTTAAAAGTTTTACTGAGTTGTATGAAACTCATCGTTTTCTTACAGTTCTAGGATCATCCCAACAAAACAAAGTTGATGAAAGGAAGAACTATACAATTTTGAATATGGCAAGGTCAATGCTGAAGTGTAAGAATGTGCCTAAAGAATTTTGCACTGAAGCAGTTGCTTGTGCAATATATCTTTCCAATCGATGCCCAACTAAGAGTTTGAAGAATATTACTCCACAAGAAGTACGAAGTAAATGGAATCATTTGTGAGTTTTTGGATCCATTGCTTATATACATGTTCCAAAGCAAGAAAGATCCAAGCTTGAGGACAGAAGTGAGAAGTTTGTTGTCATTTGGCTATGATGAGAACTCAAAAGGTTGCAAGTTGTTCAATCCAAATAATGGAAAGATCATGACTAGTTGAGATGTTGAGTCTGATGAAGGAAAAATCATGGGATTGGAGTTCATAGAAGGAAGAATCATATGATTTCCTACCTCTTTTTGAAGGTGAAGAACTATCCAAGAAGTTGAAGCTACTCCAATAGCTTCACTAACTCCTTCATCCCAAGCATTGTTGTCAACAACTTCACCTTTGTCAAGCTCAACTGACGGGCAAAGGAAATACCGAAGTCTTGTTGCCATATATAACGAAATTAAGAGGTTAGGTGGCACAAACTTGTTATGTGTTCTCTTTGATGTTGAACCTTTAAGTTTTGAATGAGCTAATAAAGATGAGAGTGGATTGAAGCTAAGAATGAGGATATTCATTCAATCAAGAGGAATGACACTTGAAAACTTATTTCTCTTCGAAGTCATCAACCCATTAGAGTCAAATGACAAAGCAAAGAAAAATTGTGAAAGGCGAAGTGGAGAGATATAAAGCAAGACTTGTTGCCAAAAGTTACAGGCAAAAACAAGAAATTGATTATGAAGAAATGTTTGCCCAATTGCTTGCATGGAGACCATCAGATTATTGATCTCACTTGCTGCTCAAAGTCATTGGAAAATCCACTAGTTAAATGTCAGGTGAACTTTTCTGAATGGTCATCTGAAGAAGTATATCAGGTGAACTTTTCTGAATGGTCATCTGAAGAAGTATATGTTGAACAACCATTAGGGTATGTTATCAAATGCAATGAAGACAAGGTTCTAAAGCTTAAAAAGGCTTTATATGGGTTGAAGCAAACACCAAGAATTTGAAATAGTCAAATCAACAACTATACCTAAGGAAATGGTTTTCGAAGATGCATGCATGAGTATGCTCTCTATGTGAAGAAAGAGAAAGGAAATTTCTTATTTGTTTGTGTTTATGTCAATGATCTTATTTTCACAAGTAATAATCCAAAAATATTCCAGAATTTCTGGAAGCAATGACTTAAGAATTCAAGATGAGTGACATAGGACTTGTGTCTTATCACCTGGGAATGGAAGTAAAACAGAAGCAAGATCGCATTCATCTCATAAGAAGGCTATGCAAAGGAGATACTCAAGAAGCTTGGTATGTTTGGGCATAAACCTATTAGCACCCTTATGAAAAGTGGAGCAAAGTTATCCAAAATGGAAGAGGACTTGACTAAGGTGAATTCTACTTTATTCAAAAGTCTTGTAGGATGTCTATGATACTTGACTTTTACAAGACCATATATTTTATTTGTAGTAGAATTGGTGAGTCGTTTCATGAAGAACTCTCAGCTTCTCATATGAAAGCAACCAAGAGGATTTTGCGTTACCTTAAAGGTACGCTTGACTATGGGATTTTTATTCATCCTAGAACGAGTTCAAATTGATGGGTTATT
Source organism: Aleurites moluccanus (assembly GCA_948193065.1). Lineage (NCBI taxonomy): Eukaryota > Viridiplantae > Streptophyta > Magnoliopsida > Malpighiales > Euphorbiaceae > Aleurites > Aleurites moluccanus. The sequence goes on from CANXYC011299116.1 coordinate 18,212, forward strand.
GTGATAGTGATTTTGCTGGAGATCTTGATGATAGAAAAAGCACTACTAGTTATGTTTTCTATGGAAAATAATGCAATTTCATGTTGTTCAAAGAAGCAGTCGATTGCCACACTTTCTATTTATGAATCTCAGTATGTTGAAGCTACATCTTGTGCAAGTCATGCTATATGGTTACGAAGATTGTTGAAAGAACTTCACTTAGAACTAAGTGAAGCAACCAAAATCATGATTAATAATAAGTCTGCTCAAGCTTTAGCAAAGAATCCAGTGTTTCATAATCGAAGCAAACACATTGATACGAAGTATCATTTCTTTTGAGAATGCATTGCTGAGAAAGTAGTTGAATTGGAGTATGTGAGAATCAAATTGCTGATATTTTCACGAAGCCGCTCAAGTATGACAGTTTTCAGTGATTGATAATGAAGCTCAGAATTATTAAAAGTTCAAGTTTATAGGAGGGGTGTTAGATGTTAAACATGAATGAATGGAAATAAATTATCATGTTATATTTGGTAAATGTAAATTTTAAGTTTATGGCGAAAACTTTATTTGTGATATTAAGTTATACTTATTTTTTTTTTTTGAATTAAAGTTATACTTGTTTTATAGTGTGTGAAACTATTATAAAAATTTATGTAAACTCATTGATGCAAGGAAGAAACATTGAATTCAATAAAAAGCATTTTGAATTCTTATTCTCTCTTCTTCTTTGAGTGAGTGTATGTGAGTTTAGTGGGTACCCATCTACTTCCAACACTTGAGCACCTTAATTATTGCAAAAATTAAAAAATGACACCGCTTAATTTTTTAAAAATTCAATTTTTCCCCCTTGAAAAACAATGTTTGACCTCCTTACTCGTACTTTATACTGAAAAAATTAAAGGACAAATAGAAAATAGAAGTAAAAAAAATACTGTTTTCTATAAGTGAACTAAGATATCAAATAGAGATAAGATAAAAAAAAATAAAGAAAAAAAATATAAAATAATAAAGTTTATGAACCTTGATACTAGGGTTTTTACACCAAGCTATAACTGCTTACTGCAGAACTCTCGTGATAAATATCTGAAGGGCTAAACATAAGCCCTCCTTTAATTGATCTTTCCTATACAAGGAATCTGTTCTTTTCCTGTTGAATGCATGTGTAGAATTGTTTCGGAACAATGAACGCTAATTGATATTATTATATTAAAATTTGATGATTGAGTTGATTACTTGCTGTAACTTGTTACCATACTTGTTGACACCGTTCTGATCTGGGTGGAACAGCTGAGAAATCTTGTTTTATCCAAGAAAACAGAACAAACAAGCTTGTATTCTGTAAATTTTGGCCAATCCATCCTGCAGCAGTCAAAATTGGCTGAGATTGTTCTGTCTGACATTCTAGTTCCAGCCCTGTACTACTTGAAAATTCGAGCATCATCTCTAGTACCAGCAAATATTTTATTTCTTTTTTTTTCTTCATCTCTCAAATTTTGCGATCGTTGGCTTTTTCTGATTGAAGATCTTGTGTTTCTTGTGTTTATAGCTTCAATTGGTTTTTCTTGCCTATTGTCTTTGAGCTTGGCATGAACTAAAGTAATGATGTCATTTATTAGGTTGACTCTTTCAAGGGTTGAAAGGACTACGAGATCGTCTTGCAATTTTTGCTGAATCCTTAAATAAAGTAAGACCCGTGATATATTCTCCAGCAAAATCCAAGCGCTCTGATCCTCAGATTTGTGATTCTTTGGCACTTGTTTTTTTTTGACGAGTCCAAACACTTTGATTTGGATTATTAGTTGTTAGACTTCGCTTTAGATTGTTGGTTGTTAGAATTCTGTGATTCTGATCCTCAAATCCGTGATTCTTTGGCACTTTTTTCTTTTTTTTTTTGACGGTATTACAATCTTGCTCGTTACTATTAAAATTTATGGGGACACAAGTTATTGCTTTCTATATTAAATTTATATATTTGATTTATTTTTCAGTTAATTTCTTTATTTGTAGATCACGTGAGGAGGTTGCAGAGAAACAGAAGAAATAATTTGAACAAACATGTTATGTAGCTAATAAAAGGTATGTTAATGTTGTTCAGTCGTGCTTCTCACATGATTGGTCTTAATTGAATGAAATCTCTGCATTGACCATGTTTATGTTGTTAGTCAATTGCTTTTTTATTTATTAAATATTTTTGAAGAGTCAGATATCATCGTGTAAGTGTTCAAATAAATTTGGATGTTGTATCAATTGCAGATCCTACATCATCAAAATTTTTGGCGAGAGCGCATTGTTAATTCTTTTCAAATGAAGAAGTTTCTTCCCTTGCTGCATTTTGTTCAGTTCTTCAGGACCCATTTGCAACCTGCCCCATTTGAACACTCCAGAGAGTTTTAACTGCCTACCGATACTTTGTGATATCTAAAAGGTGAAACTCTTGTTCTATAGTCCCTCTCTATATGCCATTAATAGGATTTTGCAATTTTCTGGGATATATTGGAAGCTGTTAAAATAGCAGTAATCGTCAAAAGTTCATTGAGCTTGTCTTGTCAGTTTTTTTTCTATTGTAATATAATTGTTTGCAAATTTGGTTCGAAGCCAACTCATTTTGTGTACTGAGCAGAGTATTTAGATGAGAATTTTGAGCACCTACCATTTGAATGAGACAGCAAATCTGTTTGGACTTTTAGAATATGCAGTTAAGTGCCAGACCTTAATACTGACTATAATTCAATGTGAGATTGGACTTGACCCATCCAGAGGACTCCCATGACAAATATTGAAACATACTTTATGTAATTTTTTAAAGGAGAGGGGTCAAAATTTGAACTACATAATATTCTACTTTACGAGATTAACAATATTGGTTTAGCTGCTGGCAGCATTTTTAACTTGTGGTGTTGAAGCTAGATTTTGAAATGTTATTTCAAATTAATATTTACTTGTTAAACAATTTGGTTTGTAATTGAACAAACTAAATTTCAAACAGAACAATAATCCTGGAGTTCTAAATTTATTGTAGGGATCCTCATTATTATTATTATTATTATGAGTGAAAATTTCAAGATATTATGGGTGTATGGATCTCAAATCCAAAACTCATTAATCACTTAAAAACATTTTTGGAGCCAAATAATGAATTTTGAGATTACAAATTGGATTTTTAATAGGCTCTAAATAGCAGTTTATTTTCAAAATAAGTGGTTTTGTATAAAACTCATTATTTGGCTATAAAATTTCAATTTGATAATTGGGTTGCCAAACAAACACTCCATTATCGATCTTATTTTTGGTACACTAGTTAAAAAATTTGAGTTGAAAGGTAAATACTTAAGTACTAGTAAGAGTTCAAATCCAAGTTAATATAACTTGAAATTTGATGGCATATGGGAATCACTAGTAACTCGAGCTCAATTAAGCTAAATCTTTCTGGTTGAAGTGAAATTTGATAATGGAGGGAGTCACGAGTCATGGGATTTCCTGGTTGGAGAGACAGGTAGTGGGGGGTGATGGAAGAAGGCTTTTCTCCCTTTGATTACCACACCATGATTTTTATGTTGGCCATGCTTTGTTTCTTTGTTTCTTTGTACCAACCAGCGCATGACAGTAAAGCTTCATAGGGTCCCCCCTTGTTCTCTATAGGACTTTCTAAAGAAATCTCAAGTCTTCTCTCTTTCATCTACAACACCACCACTAAATTTTGTATGCATATATAACATAATGATTATTAATTACATTATAAATTTATTTAATATTAAAATTGAAATCATATTTTAAAAAAGTATATTGATCTGTTTTAAAATTTTTATTACTAGAATATATAAAATTTATCTTAATAATAAATTTTTAAATTTTGTTTCGATTTTTCTAATCAAAGATAAAATCAATATATTAATTTTGAATAGATTGAGAATTTATATAGGTGGGTCAAGTGAATATTAAACATTTGAGACCCTAAAAAACAGAGTTTTATTGTGCCAAATGAAATTTTTTTTATAAATTAATGAAATTTTTTTTCTAAAATAACTCAAGTTTTTTTGTGTCTATTGATCACTCCGTCTCTAGCTAGAATTTGCTACTTTAACTATGTTATTAAAATCTCATTGGCTATCAACTCAAATAATCAAATTAAATGAAAAAAAAAAATAAAAGAATTTCCAAAACAATAAAATATTCTTTGCTTCAACCCAAGTTAAAGTTAATATTGTGGAATTTCTTTTGGAAGAATTGAGTCCACTAAGCAATACAAATTTTCACCAAAGTCAAAACTCATTATGCCATTATAACTCAAATTCAAAAGGTTGGATTATGGCCAAAGAATGATTAAAGAAAATCCACCTTGTCTCCTTCACCACTTAGGTCATTTAAATCCATTTTTGCTCACTAAATACATTGTTATTGCACGTGCATGTCGCCATCCAAAAATCACAGAATCATTTGGCCACCCCCACCTGCAAACCCTCCATTCATATCAGACAATCACCAAGCAAATAATAATTTTTAATCCCACAAGCTTCACATATATATAATTTATTTTTATTTTAACATTTTTAATGTATATGCATTTATACACAATTGCAATCTTACTTAAATAATAAAAAAATTTATGGTTTCGTATATATACTTTGTGTAATAGCTTCTTTAGTTTAATTGTTATTTGTAATTGATAACTTATAATTATTATGAATAATTGATAATTGAAAATATTAATTATTTAAAATTTTATTAATTGTTGTTGTTATTGAAATATCAAATAATAATAATAAGGGTATAATTTACTTTTAATATATTATTATATATTTTAATTATTTTTCTTTTTATACTGTGTGATATATATAAATCACAATAATAATAAAATTAGTAGCAGAAAAATTACAACTAATTATATATATATATATATATA
>CANXYC011299389.1:0-13586 GCA_948193065.1 Aleurites moluccanus
AAATTATTAAGCTATAAAGAGCTTGTTATTATAATGCATGCCATATAGATAGTTATTTTTGGGTTCTTCGTGGTACTGGTCGCTTATGCATCACCCGTACCCTAGGACCGTCATGATTCCCAGGTTGGGTCGTGACATTAATGATGAGCAATAACATGTGCCAACAAAAGTTGATGAGCCCTAACCTGTGCCAACGGAGAATGATGAGCAACAACAGGTTGAGATTTCTTATTTCTTCATCAAACTAGTCCATCATAAAAAGAGTGCATTTGTTAGTGATGAACCTAATATGCATGATGAGGCAAAAGTTAATGAAAGTATTGTTGATGAGCAATTAGTTGATGAGCAAGCCAGTCAAGGGTTAGACCATCAGATTCCATCTAATTTAGGCACTAAAAGTACTGTTATTGATGATGAAGAATTTGTAGACTTATTAAAAGCTGATTATAGTGAAGCAAAAATAAATACAATTTTTTATGGTAAGTCCACAAAAACAACAAAAGTTGGTTAAGAGAATCAATGTATAAACAATGAGGTGGATGAGACTGAGTTTAAAGACCCAAACTATGACTTGTTGGATGGTGATGATGACTTATTAGAAGCATTGAATGAGTCTCAGATGAAAGAAAAAAATAAAGGCAGACCCAAAGTTACATAAGATAAAATAGAAAAGTATCCAGATGTGGAAGGAAGCTTGAGATTTAAAACAAATGAAGATGAAACGTAAGAATATGAAAAGTATGATGAGCTACACAACATTGATAGTGATTTAAATGATGAAGGGAGACAGAAGTTTCCTGAGTTTGATAATAAAAAGGACATAGAAGATCTAACTTTAAAGGTTGGACTATTATTCAATAATAAAAATGATTTCAAAGAGGCTTTGTATCAAGCATTCTTTACAAAATAGGTTCCAGATATGGTTCCCCAAAAATGATAATGTGAGGTGTAGATGCAAATGTTATAACAAAGGTGCAAGCTGTGATTTCTTTGTATATGCAGCTAAGTTTGATCCCAAAGACCTAATGAATGAAACATTCCAGCTTAGAAGTTGCAACCTCAAGCATTCATGTGGAAAGATATTCAAGAACTTTCATTTCACTTTAAAGAAGATTGGTGATATGTATCTAGAAGACTTTAGAAGTAATCCTAACTGGAGTGTGATTGGTTTAATTGATACAGTGATGAGGATTTCAGGCTATACAATCTCCAGGAGTAAAGCTTGGAGGGCTAAATAATATTCTTTGGAAAAAATTCATAGAGATGTAGCAAAGTAGTACTCTTTGTTGCACAAGTATAAACTTGAACTGTTGAGGACACATCCTGGTTCGACAATGGAATTCATGGAAGATAAAGGTCCCTTCAAAGGAATGTATATTTTCTTGGTTCAATTAAAGAATATATTTAAAGCTGAATGCAGAAAATTGATTTGCCTAGATGGATGTTTCCTAAAAGGCATTTGTGGTGGGCAATTACGAGTGTTGTGGCGATTGATCCCAACGATTGCATGTTTCTACTTGCATTGACAGTGGTTAAGTCAGAATGCAAAAAGACTTGAAATTGGTTTTTAAGTATGCTTAAAGAAGTTTTGGAGATGTATAATAGTTACCAGTAGGTATTTATCTCTAATAGACATAAGGTATAAATTATCTAACTTAAACCTGTATTAATTTTCCTTTTAAATTGTTAAAACTTGAACTAGTCAATTGTATTATTTTTTCTTTACATGGATTGGTGAAAAGTATTGAGGAATTATTTCTTAATTCTGAACACAGGATATGGGTGAGACACCTGTACACAAATTTCAAAGGAAGGTTCAGAGGGAAGAATTTTAAGGATATGCTATGGGATACTGTAAGGTCATCCCATGACGTTGAATTAAAGAAAAGTCTTGAAGTTATTGAGTCAAAAAGTACTGAGACTATGGATTGGCTGAGGGAAAAACCTTATGAAAATTGGTCTAGGGCTTATTTTGGATCAACTGCTCTATTTGATATACTCTATGAGTGTTTCAACAGATATATCCTAGACACAAGGGATAAAACCATCATCATAATGCTGGAAATGATTAGATCCAAATTCATGAGGAGATTATTCAAAAAGAGGAAAGAGTTAGAGAAAATGAATGTTCCTATTTTTCCCAAGATCCAAAAGAATAAATAAACTTTTGGACATCTTATGCGCTTAAGATGCATTATTTGCACGATCCCTTCAGATTCAGGTTATAGGTCCTGATGGCCAAAAAGTGGTTGATTTAGAGACTGGATAATGTTCTTGCAAAAGGTGGTAGTTAACTAGGATACAATGTACTCATGCCTTGGATGCATCGTTGGTCAAAATGAGGACCCTATTAAGTATGTGCATGAATGTTATTTAGTTAAAACAACCTTGGAAGTGTATAAGAATGTGATACTTAGGATTAATGATCCAAATTTGTGGCCCTCTTATATAAATGATAATGAGATCACACCATTAACCCCAAATGAAGTTAAAAGGGGCAGAAAGCAAAAGATAAGGAGAAAATAGGTTGAGAAACTTGAAAATGCTGCTACAGATATAAGCAAGCTGTCAAGAACAAGTATAGTTAGCATGAAGTGCAGCCATTATGGTGAGATAGGCCACAATATAAAAAAGCATGGAAAAAATATCCAAACTCAATATGCTCAGAAGGTAATGTATTTAAACCTCAACCTAAATGTTGTATTAACTTATATATATTAGTTCTTTATCTAATATTTGCTTTTGTTTTTTTTTTTCCAGAACAAGAAAAAAAGAACCTCTAATAAAGTGTCAAGTTCAACTACTCTTGTCTAGACCCAACAACCAGGCATTAGAATCAATGAGTTTGTTGCAGTTAAGAAACCAACACCTCCTCCTACCCAAATAGTCCACGACAAAGGGAAATCCAAGTTGTCTTTTAAAAGGAAAAAAAAAAGTGAAACAAACCATGCGTGAATGCTTTTTTTCTTTGGTGTAAAGCATATACATTGTACAGGAACTGTTGCCAAAATATCATTTACTGTTTTTGTATTTTGTGATATTTTGGCTTATTGATAGGTAGAACATCATTTTGGATATGTTTCATAGTTGAAACTAGTGTGATAGAGTCATTAAGTTTCAAAGTTGAAACAGGACAAGTTTCAAAGTTGAAACAACATAAGTTTCATAGATTTGTCTTTTAGTATTTAAGCTACTATTGATCAATGAAACTGATATTATATTTTGTTTCCTAAAAGGCATAATTGTATTCTCTTTTAATTTAATTCCAACAACAGCAAAAAAACAAAAAACACAAAAATGCACATAAAATACTATATTCACATAAAAATAACTTCATTTAACTAATATTGTTTTACAAACTACACATGGTTATTGGTTTGCTAGAGAAAATCACAAAAACAAAAGAATGCAAGTCTCCTTCAGAATAGTCAACACAAATACAAAGAAAACACCAAGCTAAACTACCCAAATACAAAAAGAGAAGCCCAATAAAGCCACCTAAATACAAAAAGATACATCCAACAAAGTCATCCATTTTCCCAATCAACCTCCTCCCACCATCAACCACTAGTTTCAAACCAACCTAATAATCAAAACAAAAACTATCATACCCGACAAAAACCACTTAAATCTAATCTTCCAATCTTCACCAGCAACAACAACATCAAGTTTTCCAATGCTTTTCATCTTATTTGTTTTCTTCAGAAGTCCATGAATAACTCTATTCGCTTGTGTAGGAAATTTAGGATCAACCTAGTAAAAAAAAATCACATTCCCCAACTTTCTGCACCAACAATTAATCCAAAACGCAAGGTATTATTCACCATTTCTTTTCAATTCAAAAAATTTAAATAAACATAAAGATTTATCCTATAATTCTTGCAGTTGACGAATCTATGCCAAGATTCTTTTCAGACCAAGAAGTCTTCATAACGCATTCTTCTTCACACTTACATATAGGTAGAGTAAAATTATTAGTCAATTGCAACATTTTAGAGTAAAATCAAGAACTAACAAAAGCGATTTGGAAAAAATTTTAGGGATTTCGAAAATGGAATTAAGGAGAAGAAAAAAAGATATAGAGAAAGAGACAGAGAAAGAAGTATGCATGTGGAGTTTGGATTTTTAAGCCAAACTTTGCTGACGTGGAGCCTCGAAAGGGATGAAAAAATATTCAAAAACTATAATTGCGAGCGAGTTATATTTTCTTCTCTCCCTTTGACGAAAATATGAAAAAAGGCTATTGTTATCATCAAATTGAAGATGAATGATTTTTGCATAATAAATTGAAATCCAGAGGTAACGGTGAATTAAAAGATAAGTTTACAAATAATGGGTGAAATTTAACCCTTCTTTGTTCGGTTCAATCTAAGACCGTACATGATCAACCTGAACTAGCTTAGAGCTAATGACAAATAAACGCTGTATTGACAATTGCCCATTCGATCAAGAGCCCATGCTTGAAAATGTTCTACTCTCGCCTAATTTGCATTGGGTACTATGAAGCTTACTGGGAAATTGGTGAACTGTGAATGTTTTAATTAAATGTTTGCCGTTAGGCCATTAACTAAGGAAAAAATAAAGGATAAAATTAAAAAAATAATTTTAAATGGATAAAATATTAAAATTTTATGTATATGTAAAATAAATATATAATTTAATTTAAGTTGAATTTTCGATTGCTAAATGAAAATTTTTCTTGGATTACTATTATTTTATAATCAATAAGATTGTGTAAAAAATTGAGTTTGAATGAATTAAATGGATATTTGATAAAAAATTTTAATGCAATTATTAACTTTTTGATTTCCAACCGCAATATCAAATCGTTTAGTTAATAATAATTGTTAGTTGTTAATTATCAAATAATTAATATTTATAAAAATTCTAATTTGATTTAAAAAAACTACTACTACTTATTTAAATTAAAATACTAAATTATCTTTAATATTTATCATTAATTATCATTAAATATATTAACATTTAACAACTAATTAATTCTTCCAAACACTAAAAATAAATTATTGAATAATAATTATTAGCTATCAATTATTCGTATTCAACTATCAACTAATAAACTGAACCTAAATAAATTTTTTTACCTAAATTTATAAGTCTCTCTTTCTATGAAAAAATGCCATGGCTATTTTAGTATGTGTAGATATATGGAATTAATTTTAAAATTAGTGGCAGAATTTTAAAATTAATTTTTATAATTTATAAAATATTTTGGAGAATTTTGATTTGATTTTCTTAAAAATAATTCGTCTCTCTTTAATATTTATTAATAAGTTTAAATATTAATCATTTATTGTTTATGATACATGTCACTTGATTCAGTATTCTATTTTATTTTTCATATATCATACGACATCTATATTTACTGAAACTGCTCACGCTTTCTTTTAATTATTTCTTAAACATTACTTTCATAAAAATAATCTTTCCATAATTACTCAAACAACTCCTCGTTTGTAATATGCAAATTCAACATGTTATGAGAGAAAAAAACAATATATCTGCCTTTTCATTCATTTGTTAATGTGCAAGGGTTATAGTTGCGCCAATATAATAACAATAACAATAAGATACTTCTTTCGTCATAAAATAATAATTAAAATTATAAAATATATAATTACTAAAAAAAATTTAATTTATTTTAATATTTTTAATATATTTAATATTTTAATTAATTAATTATTTTAATTTCTCTCATTTATATAATTCTCTCGTATTCATATCTCGTAAATAATTTTTAATATATTTTTAACGAAAAAATTATAATTAACTTATGGTATGATATAATTTAAATTAAAAAATAAAATAATTAAATTAAAACGAAAAAAATATAATAAATGTTGCACTAACTCATCCACTGACATCCGCACAGGGATGGTCATGTGTTGCCTGTATGATGAATTGACGATGGAAAAGGCTTTTGGATTCTTTAATCTTTAGACCTCAATCAATCGCTATAAAGAAGTCCTCGAAATTGAAGAGATTGATTTAGGAACTCCCCGTAAGATAGCAAGTTAAATTCTGAATTTCAGACATTTTACCAGATGACTGTTTGGTCGAGTGGTCTGAGTCGCCAGATTTAGGCTCTGATCATTACATGTTATTTTTCCGGTTTTCAAGACATTTGAAAACTGGGCTCGGTTTTGAAGCCTTTGGATTGCCCTTAGGAAAACAAAAGCCCAATTTAGATACTATCCGAACGACATCGTTTCGAATCCCTTGCAAAATCCGATTACCTTGCTTCTTCGTAATTGGCTAGTGAAGTAGCCGCTGGCCAGCAATTACCAAATGCTTGACAAAGGTTATTCAACTGCAACTTCAATGATCAGTTGGAGAAATCAAATTAAGCAAATTCAATTGGTATCCCAAATTTCTTCAATTCTCCTACAAAGGCATAACTGGATCCCACTTCTCCAGAACCTCAATCTCTCCTCCAAGCTAACCCCTTTTCTTTTTCTCCAAATTCTCCACAAAACCCAAACCCACCCTCAAATCTCTCTCAACTTCTTCAACTGGGCTGTATCCTATCTCAAATTCAAGCCAGACCTTAAATCCCAATGCCATCTTATCCAAGTTTCTCTCAGATCGGGTCTTGTCCAACCTGCAAAGACCATCTTGGATTCTCTGGTTCAAACCCACCCTACAAATGTACTCGTGGAGACCATGATTCAAGCTTGTAGAGGTAAAAGTTCTAAATCTGATGCGTTAAGCTTTGTTCTTGATTGCTATTCGCATAAGGGTTTGTTTATGGGGGCTTTGGAGGTGTATAGGAAAATGACAGTAATTGGTTGTACCCCTTCAGTTCATACATGTAATTCACTACTTGATGTTTTGCGAAGAGAAAATGAGAGAAAATTAGTATGGTGTTTTTATGGTTCCATGATTCGATTCGGGGTTTTGCCGGATAAGTTTACTTGGTCCCTGGTTGCTCATATTCTTTGTAAAGATGGGAAATTCGAGAGAATTCTAAAATTGCTAGACATGGGTTTTTGTAATTCAGCTATGTATAATGCTGTTCTTGATTATTATAGTAGAAATGGGGATTTTGACGCTGCATTTTATCGCTTAAATGAGATGCGCCATAGACAACTTCGTCCAAGTTTCAGTACCTATAGCTCCATACTGGATGGAGCTTGCAAATGTGGAAATGTTCAAGTGATCGATAGAGTGATGACAATAATAGTGAAGAAAGGATTGCTTCCTAGCCGTCCTTTATCTGAATGTGATTCAATTATTGAAAAGCTTTGTGATTTGGGAAAGGTGAATGCTGTCACAATGTTTTTTAGAAGAGCTTGTGATAGGAAGATTGAATTGCAGGATGCTACTTATGGGTGTATGCTAAATGCATTTTCTGAACAAGGAAAAGTAGAAGAAGCTATTAATTTATACAGGGTAATATCTGAAAAGGGTATCACAATACGAAATACCGTTTATCATGTATTTGTAGATCTTCTTTGTGAGGAATATCAAGCTGAGGATGGATATCGAATACTGAGGGAAATAATGAAGAGAGGTTTCAGTCCTAGTAAATCTACTTTGTTGAAATTTATCTCATTGGTATGTAATGAACGGAAATGGAAAGAAGCAGAAGAGCTTTTGAATGTGGTTCTAGAGAAAGGGTTACTGCCAGATTCATTACCTTGTTGCTCCCTAGTCAAGCATTATTGCTCTTGTAGACAGATTGATAAAGCTATCGCACTGCACGTCAGGTTGGAGAAATTGCAAGCAAGTTTGGATGTAACAGCGTATAATGTACTCCTTGATGGTTTGGTTAAAGAAAGAAGGATTGAAGAATCAATTAAGGTGTTTGATTATATGAAAGAACTCAGATTAGTAAATAGTGGAAGTTTCACAAGTATAATCCGTGGGCTTTGCCGTGCAAAGGAGCTGAGAAATGCCATGAGACTTCATGATGAAATGTTGAACATGGGGCTTAAACCTGATAAAGCAACGTATAAAAGCTTGATATTGGAATTCAAGCAATAGAATATCTCAAGTTATTGTTTGGAAAAATTCATTTGAAATAATTCGATTCCGTTCATTTTTGTGGCTTGAAGCAATTCAAAGATAGAAATCCATCAAAATTCTTGTTGAAGCTTAAAAATTCAGCAATTTATAGAGCTAGATGAATTAAAGAAGCTCGGTGCATTTTAGGGTGACTCTTCCAATCCATCATCAATCAACGGACGCAAGTTTTGTTAATGGGCCAATGCAATTAGCTATTTTGATTATACTTGTACTTTTATTCTTTTTAATAACTGCTTGTTCTATGCAAAAGACCTCCCAAATTCACAATTTTCAAGGAATTAAAGTCCAAGTTAGGGATGGCAACAGGGGGAACCATTCCCATCCTCCCTTTTAACGGGAAATTTTTATCTTTGTCTCCGTTTTATGTATAAGAATAATTTAATTCTCATTTTCATTTTCATGGGCATCTCCGTTTTTTATTTAAATTTTATATTATTAAATTTATTTATATTTATAAAATTCATAAATAATAGCTAAAAATATAAAAAAATTTATTTAGAAAATATTAATAAATTCAAACACACAAAATATTAATCAAACATAATTAAAATATAAATATTTTAATACATCAAAAATATTCAGTAATATTTTTTAATAAAATATTAAAAATTCAGCGTATATTAAAATATGAGTATTTGAATAGATATAATCTAATATCTACATTTAATAAACTTCTATAATCTTTTAATATATATATATATATATATATATATATATATATTATTAATTAATATAATTTTATATAAAAAATAATTAAATAAATATAATAATTAACTAAGTAGGATAGGGATATTCACGGGGTGAAGAATACACTTTCCACCTCTCACTCATCTTCATTAACGAGGAAAAAATATTTATCATCTCCATCTCTATAAAAAGATAAATCGAAAAATCCTCACTCTATTTAAAATAAATCCCCACAAAAAACAGAAATTCTCTACCCCCGTCCATCCCAATTCTTAGTCCAAGTTCTATCATCAGAAGTGACTACATGACGGATTCTTGATGTTTTTTGGGTGTAAAGGAAAACGACGTCGTTTTGGTTGTAATTGCCAACGGATGCCCACCTTTCACTTTCTCATTGGTTGCTCCACGGAAGCAAATAAAAAAATAAATACAAAATAATTAAAAAAAAGTCAAAGTCTGTTTTTCTATTGACTTCATATCTATTTCCTACCCCTAAAACAACAACGAAACGAAACAATTTGTCTCCAACGTAAGTCGCCCGAAAATGGCGAAATCTCCAAACCCAACAACCTTTCTCCTCCTCTTAACATCTCTCCTTACTCTCACCACCTCCATTTCTGACCCAGAAGAGCTCGTCTCCGAACTCCTCTCCCTCCAATCCCAGTCTACATCAGGCGTAATTCACCTAGATGACCACACTGTCTCTCGTTTCCTAACTTCCACGAAAACTCCGCGCCCCTACTCGCTTCTTATCTTCTTTGACGCCAAGCAGCTCCATGACAAGTCAGAGCTCCACCTCCAAGACCTCCACCGCGAGTTCACTCTCCTTGCCTCTTCCTTCATCGCCAACAACCCCGATAAATCCTCCACATCCCACGGTAAACTCTTCTTCTGTGACATCGAGTTCAAGGAAGCCCAATCCTCCTTCTCTCTGTTCGGTGTCAGTTCTCTTCCTCACATCCGCCTCGTTGGGCCTAATGTGAAGAACCCTAAAGAATCTGACGCCATGGATCAGGGCGATTTCTCTAGAATGGCCGAATCCATGTCCGATTTCGTCAAGTCTAGGACCAAACTCTCTGTTGGACCCATCCACCGTCCCCCAGTTGTCTCCAAAAACCAACTGGCTTTTCTATTCGTCGTTTTACTAATTTGGACGCCGTTTATGATCAAGAAGGTGTTGACCGGCAATACATTGCTTCACGATCCGAAAATATGGCTAGGTGGGGCTGTTTTTGTCTACTTCTTCAGTGTTTCCGGTGCGATGCACAATATAATTCGTAAGATGCCCATGTTTTTGACCGACCGGAACGACCCCAGCAAGCTGATTTTCTTTTATCAGGGATCCGGAATGCAGCTGGGAGCAGAGGGGTTCGCCATTGGGTTCTTATACACAATTGTGGGGCTTTTGTTAGCGTTTATGACTCATGTGCTTGTAATGGTTAAGAATGTGACTCTACAGAGATTCATTATGGTCGTTTCACTAGTGGTTTCATTCTGGGCTGTGAATAAGGTCATCTACCTGGACAATTGGAAGACTGGGTATGGGGTTCATACTTTCTGGCCTTCGAGTTGGAGGTGACGATTCAGTGCTGATTTTGACAAGTAAAAGGTGATAAATTTTGCGTTATTGACACTATATTTGTTCAAGACTTTGATATTTCAATGTATTAGTTTGCTAGAATAGATTGGCTATGGTTGAACTTCAGCTTGTTTTTCTGCCTCATAAATACTTTACTCTTTATGCTAAAAGATTTTGTCTTGATGATTTTTTGTTTTTTTTTGGCTGATAATTTGAACTATTTAGTTATCTTTGATGTGATGTTTGGGATCTTTGGGATTGAAATTAACATTGCAATGCAAGATAGATAGCATGAGGAAGTTGTATACATGGTTGTTAATGGTTTGAATAGTTACCTCATTCAACTTAGGTATCTAATGTTGACTGCTGAAGATGCTTTTTGGATGAGTGTCGATTCCCAATCCTGTAGGTTCTGGATACCTCATGCACAGAAAGTTTCTAGGCACTTCCTTTGTGAATATTGTTTGATTTCCTCTGGAGGTATGTAGTTATGAGTTGCAGATAATATTATCTTTTTCGTATGCTTTTGTAGATTATTCGTGATTGCACTTTATTTCTCAATTTTTTAATTAACCTTGGCAAATAGAAGCATGCTTTCATTTCGCATTTCTAGGCATTTCCTTTGTGAATATTGTTTGATTTCCTCTGGAGTTATGTAGTTATGAGTTGCAGATAATATTATCTTTTTCGTATGCTTTTGTAGATTATTTGTGATTGCATTTTATCTCTCAATTTTTTAATTAACCTTGGCAATAGAAGCATGCTTTCGTTTTGCAGAAGTAGTTTTTATTTTTTATTTTTTATTTTTTAAATTTGCTTTTGCTGTTGTCTGTATGATATAAATAACAAGACCTTGAGATTGAAATTTCTTCTGGTTTACTTTGAGACTCAGGTCAGATAATGAAATTCTACAAATAATGGTTTCACAAGTTTGAGGTAGCTTAAAATTTCAAAACTTTTAGTTGTATATATATTTTGAAGATGCCTTAACCAGGGGCGGAACTAAAGCTTTAAACTTTGGAGGGCCAAAATTATTTCAATAATTACTATATATTGCTCACTTAAAAATTTGTTATGTGAAAGAAAGTTACAAATTTTTAAGTTTAAAGTTTACCCTCCAATAACATGTTTTTACATCAAACTACGGAAAAATTTCAAAAAAATAATATTTATATCTTCTTCATTAAAAAGAAAAGAATGCTTGTATTTTTTATGTTTTATCACAAGTAATGTAATTATCAGTTTATTATGTACATAAATTATCATGAATTTTAAGTTTCATTAAATCAAAAAAATTCAATATTTAAAATATATTAAGAATCCAGAAAACCCATTATTTAAAATAGCAAACATCATATAAATGGAACATAAAATAAAAACTAAATTCACTAACTTAGCTTAGCTTCTTTTATAATTTATGTTTTTTTTTTTCTCTTTATTGATCATATTCTCTCTCTCTCTCTTTTCCTCTCTCAAGAGTATAAAATGATTGAAGGGTGGAAATAATAGAAAAAGGAAGAAAATTGAAGAGAGATATATAAATTTTGTTATTGATTTTGGTGGACGGGTATTTGAGAATTGGGAGACAGTGTTTACAAAGCTTTTTTTCTTTTCTTTTCTTTTCTTTTTTTTAATTTTGTTAAAATAAAAACTATGGGTTAAATCAAGATATTAGACTAAATAATAATAGAAAGTTATATTATGTATATGCCTATTTTTATTGTGGGGTCTTTTTTTTTTTTTTTATGTTTTTGTTAGGAGGCTTGTGTTATAAAAAACTATTAAATATGTATAGATACTTGTAGGTTTTTTTTTAGCTGGGGGGCAGCCCCCTGTGAGACAATAGATGGTTCCGCCCCTGGTCTTAACCGTACCAAAGCATCTATTGATTGGCAAATTGTAAGTTTGACATACAATCACCCTATGCTCGGTTGGCTGCTTATTTAAATGTTTCTCATGCGTTTCTTTAGGTTATTCATTCGTTTCTTTAGGTTAAGCTTTGGGAGGATATGTGCGATCCTCTAAATTGTTTTATTAGTTTATTCTGGTGAAAGCGAGAGAAGTAACTAACTATTTGGAGAGTCCTAGAGAAAAATAGTGGTGCATCTGTTTTGCTGAGCCATTTAGAGTCTCAAGAGATAAGACTTACAGTTGGCCCAATTAAGGTATGTTAGGTGGCCCAATTAAGGTATGTTAGGTGGAGTTAATGGAGGTGTCATGGGTAGCTGTACTCCTTTCTTTGAGTTTCTTTTTTCATAAAAATGTTTGGGGTTTAGCATCTTCCAGAAAGTAGGCATCATTTTCCTTTATTTCTTCTCTTATAGGTTTGGTGAAGCGTATTGCTAGATAGGAACCTTGAAAGAGTAAAGATGGCAAGACAGGGATAGTTTAATGTGTTCATCAGCGCTTGACCCAGGCACAAGATATATCTGTTTGTTTCGCTCGTCATTAAGTATCTAATAGCTGTTCATTGATGGTTTGCAAATGTTTTTGTTTTAATGAAACTTTGGATCTGGATGTTCATTACAGCCATGTTTGGGAAGAAGAATGTTTGCCCCTGTCAATCACACAAAGAAGCCATTGTTAACATTAGCATTTTTGGTTCTTTTAGTCCCATCTGAGCTAGATGACATCTCCTCCCCCTCCTCTCTTCTTCATCGTCTCAGGTGATGTTCTGATTTAGTTATAGGCATGACCACTGATTGCTATATATATATATATATATATATATATATATATATATACTTCACAATGGAGTACATTTTCGCGGATTGTTTTGGACCTGCAACTTAGTATATTACTTACCCTAAACAATCATGATGGCTACCTTTAGTCAATATGATTACTGGGGACTATGAATTCTGTAGAAAGGGCAAGAAGTGTAGAGATTTTGTACCTCTGGTTGGAGCATAAGGATGTAAATGATTCAGTTAGCTGCCTTATTTGTATATAAGGCTCAGTTGAATAATCTTTCTAGCTGTGCAGATGGCCTTGATATGAAGGGCAGGAGGTGGAAGTGAAACTGAATTAAAATGATTAAATCAAATGAAAATTGATAGTTTTATAATTATTGAATTTGGTTTCGGTTTGAAAAATAGAATAAATCGAAAGTTTGGTTTAATTTATAGTTTAAATATTTTTTTTTCGGTTTCAAATCAAATCGAACTGAAATTATATATATATATATATATATATATATATATATATATATATATATATATATATATATATATATATTTTTAATATTTTTATATTAAAAATTATATATTTGTGT
>CANXYC011299418.1:0-58982 GCA_948193065.1 Aleurites moluccanus
TAAAAATAATAAAAATAATTTATAGATTATATATATATAAAATATAAAATTTTTTTATTTTTATTATTATTATTATTATTATTTTTTTAATATATATATATATATATATATATATATATATATATATATATATATTCGATCATTTAACGATTACTTACTAATTTTATAACATTATTTTTTTAAAATAATTTTAACAAATTTTCTCACAATTTATATTTATAATCCATGCTAATTTTAAATTTTAACAATAAATGAATATCAGTTTATCAATTAAATTTAAATTTTTATTATTATACATTGAAATATACATATTCGATCGATGACTATTTATCAATTTTATAGTATTATTTTTTAAATAATTTTAGCAAACTTTATTACAATTTATATTTATGATCTATGTTTATTTTAAATTTTAACAGAATGATCAACAAACATCAGTTTACATAATATAATTTCACAATAAAAAATTTCAATAAGTTTATGAACTACTCTCAATATTTAAATTAAATTTTGTTTTATTATTTATTTACATGGAGCTGGATCTATAATTGTTTTCATTTGTGAGTTATTATTTATTTGAAAAAAATTATTAGATTATTGATGAATGAATTTAAAGTTTTATCTATTAGTTTAAAATGTAAAATTTTAATTTATTAATTTTTCTAATATTAAATATAACTCAAAATAAGATGAAAAATGAAATAAAATAAAATAATAATTTAACATGAGTAAATCATATCCCACAGGGTTCGTGGGATTCTCCATATTTATAGAGATGAAGATGAGATATCAAAATATTAATCATTTGAAAAATATGATGTTAATGAGATGAAATTTTAATATATAGAATGAGAATAATAAAATCTCCCTTAAATCCCTATTTAGGTCTTCTCTTTGTTGAATTTAGGTTTTAAGTTTTCGTTTAGCCTTTTTTCTTTCTTTGTTAATTTTTTTTTGTCATATTTATAATAATAGTTTTTAGAAAATTATTCTAATATAAATTAACTCAAATTTTTTTATTTCATATATTAAAAAATTGAAATTTCTATTATATATATAATTATGAGGAATAAATTCTCTTATCAATTAAAATCAATAAAGAAAGAAATAAACTCTCTTACTAATTAAATTAACTCTCAATGCTTGTTTTATTATGAGATATGTGGGAATGAAATTAAAAAAAAAAGTTCAATAGAAATATAATTATGGGAATAAAAATAGAAAAGTAAATTCAACTTATAGTGTTAAATGAGCCAAATATAAGAACATAAATAAAATTATAGAACGAAAAATATGTATTTGACGTGTAAAATCTGAAATAGAAATAAAAAAACTAATTTATAAATCCACCCTTAATATGATATTATTAATTATTAGAATACTTGTTCTAGATTTTGAAAGGAAATTCTTCTAATTTTTTAAATAAATTTATTTATTAAAAAAATAAGAATTACATATAATTCCATTGAAAAAAACCAAATAAAATAAAAACATAATCATTTATAACAAAACAACTTAATTTCAATATAATTTTTGCAATTTATAATCATTCACTTTATTCTCAATGTTGCAACAAAACAGTGGAAAATTAGTCATTTATTTATAAGATATTTTCTACATACACATTATTTTCAATAAAACAAACCGGTGTTAATTTGTAAATTACTTAATTTGCTTTTTTCTCATTCATAACGCTTTTATAAAAGGGATAATTATTATGAAATTTTTGTGTTTTGCTATATTATATTAAAAAGTCCTTATATTTTTTAAATTATACTAAAAAGTCTATATATTTTTTTCCGTTAAAATTTAAGATCTTTTTTTTAAAAATCCGTTAAATTTATGTAAAAAGTCAATATTACCCCTTATTTTTATTCTAATTTTCATTCAAATGCCATCATTTTCAACCACACCACATTTTTCATCTTAACACAACCACCACCATCACACTTTCACCACCACTGCTACTACTCACTCCCATTCTCCATCAAAAATCACTAAAACCCACTAAAAATCAAAAAATAAAATGGAAATTTGAGATAAAATACAAAAACCCATAGTTAGAAAAGCTCATTTCATCATCAAAACAACACCCACTGTTGGAAACTCAATACTAACAAGAAATGGGATGTGGTGTTGTGAGCGGAGGATGAGATTGACGAAAAAATGAGAGGAAAAGGTTACCTGGAAGAGATTGTTGAGGGCATGCAAGAGACAAAATTATAATTTTAGCCTTTTATGTACCAGGCAAAATTCACTTTCCCTTTCATTTTATTCATAAAATTCACTATATTTGTAACCATTCTCTCTAGCCTCTATTCGAGACTCTAATGCTTTGCTTGAAAAAATCTTTGTTTTGTAAGTTGTACACAAATATTTTCAATGGTCATTGCACTATGCTATCCACCCAACTGATAAATGGCCAAGTTCTTTGCTTTTTGGTGGGGGTGCATAAGTAGAAGATCTCCCTGATAAAACACGATATTGAGTTTTGAGAATTTTAATAGCGAATTCTTGTGTTAATCCTACAATAGCAAGTTGTGTTTCATTTTCATATGCAGATCCACTACAACTCGGTTAGATTTCTTGAAGGAGACACATCCCCTCTTCTCTCTTTGCTAAGAATCCTCCTAAACGACAACATTCGACTCATAGGTGATCTATAGGCTGATGACTCGGTCGCTGACTCGTCCTCAAAATTTCTTCTGGGAACTTTAATGGTGCATGAGCTCTACTGGTTTCCTTCAACCACCAAATGATGACGTAGAAGCACCCCTATGGTTTTCTTCGTGTTGGCAGGTGGCAGACAAATTGAAGCAAAAAACAATTTCAATAATATTTGATGATGATTCAACCTAGACCGAGTTTTCAGGCATAGGTTCAACTGGGGAACAACAAAAAAGACAAGTGGAGTGAGAATGGAACCACATGTCGATGCAATTGATGTGGAAGCTGTGATTACTTGAGGTCTTAGGTTATGAAAAATTCTGATTTTAGAGCAAAATCCACTATTGAGATCGATTGAGTTTTGGTCTGCCATTTTTATAGCTTTTAGTATGTCATTTTTAGGTATGGAGGTTTTTGTGTTAAAAGGTTTGGTGAAGAAGAAATAAATGGCATGTAGTTATGGGTTGGGTAAATAATAGGGACATTTTAGGTATTTTAATAAATATATTAATTAAAAGTTGTCTTTTAGATTTTAACTAATGAAAAATGGGGCAAAAATGGATGGAATGACCTCGTAATGTAACAGAATCAAAATACATAGATTTTTTAATATGATATGACAAAATACAGAGAATTTATAGAAATTATCCCTTTATAAAATAATGTTATTTATTAGGGTATTTTTGTCATTTGACATTCTCTTGCCTAGCTGATCACTTAGCAGTGGATGAGTGTGCCAATTACATGTAAAATATATTTTTTAATAAATGAAAAGTAATTAAAATTCATTGATTATACAAAATCTTCTGTCCTCCCCATCTCTTATTTTGAGAGTTTTGAAATCCTATATAGGAGATTGAATTTTTGAAAAATACTTCATTTTAACGAATAGAAGATTTTAAAAACTATCTTTTAATTATAAAAATATAACTAAAATCCATGAATTTTATTTTTATACCAAACAAGTGAAATTATATAAATTTATATAATAAAAACACTTAGATTTTGAATTATATTAATTTTGATAAATTACATGGGTTTCAAAATTTCAATTCAAACTAGCATAAAATATAAAATATAAAAGGTAGCAAATAACAAAAAATATTTTTAAAAATTACAAATATCATATTATATTGATAAATAAATGAATAAAAGCATTTTTCAGAAAAATTAATATAAAAATTTTCAATAATACTTTCCAATACAAATATAAATTCAATTAATAAACAATTCAATCGATATAATCAAACACATGATTGAATTTTCATAAAACAAAGATAAAAATTAGAAAAATTAGAAAAATTCATTTCCACTAAGACAAAAAGAAAAAATAAAAGGAACAAGAGTTATTTGATGGAAATTTAATATCAATGATTTAATTCAAAGTTAAAATATGAATGGAGTGAAGATATTTGAGAGCAAATTTCAATTCCTTTATTTGATTGCGAGCTTTCTAATTTTTTTTTTACATGCGCATATAAAATTTTTATTTTCATTGATTTCCATGCTTTCCAATAATAAAATACGACATGTTATAATTTGAATGGGAAAGAATTCGTTCTAGTAAGATCTCGAATTCAAGCCTTATGAATATAAAAAATAAATGTTAGAAGAGTTTCACCTATGAAACTATATTTGTCACGCTCTGAACCCAAGAGCACCTGACTGGTATTAGAGAACGGATAAATATAAGATTTTCAGAACTCATAGTCAGCCTGACTATGTACTAAATGATAAAACTGATATATAACAGTTAGAACTGTCATAAAATTATGATTATAATCCACATGTTAAGCAAAATCTTATTCCAAATTAAATCAATGGCCATCAGGGTTACTATAACCATTATGTTATATTCATTACCATAAAAATAATTATACTTAATAGAAAACTCCTCAAGTGAGAAAGCCCCGCTATCCTCTGACAAACAACTCAAGCTTTTAAGAAATAACAATAGAGAAAATGAAAAACAATCACACGAAACTCAAAATTAAATTACAATAAATATAAAATTAATTGCATAACTGAATTTAAAAATGTCTATACAGCCTAAGGAATAGAAAACAAGGGTAAACGTCTTATCGCGATGGGTGATACTAACCAATATACAACCTAGTGCAACCTACTGATTCTATTATAAAGAATGCTCATGCAGTATGTCAAACAAACAAGTAATCACACAGTCAAATAAGGATGAAAAATAGTGCACATAAACCACACTAAACCTCAATATGGGGAGCCGATCTCCCTAATTTTAAATATTATCTCTTATATCCAAACATAGGGTCCTAGTCGTCTCAAGACTAAACCAGGTAGCGTCGACCTAACTGGCAGCAGCGCCGAGCGATGAGCAAGCTCCAAACCGTCATATACCAGTCATAGCTCATTGAATCATAGTCATCATTTCATATTCATAATCATCTGCTAAGTGGTCCTATATCATTCCACTCTCATCCAGCAACTATAAGTAATATACAACACAAATTACGATGAAACAAACACATGTTAAAATGATGAGTAATGTACATTATGCATAAAAAAAAGAAAAATATATTAGGAAGTATCACCCACAATACGATGACAAACCCGCAAACACTTTTTATTGAGCAATTTAAAAACTAATGATTCAGAAAAAATACGGAATACCTAAAATGACTCTAATTATTCTATCAAAATTTTGGCAGAACCTCCCTTAAAACTATAACATTTCTCAAGCTGCAACAGAAGAAACAACACTTGTAAATTATCAACATCAACCAATGACAACTCAATGACCCTTCCTAGGTCTCCACCATCAACATAATTTACAATCAATTCTAACAAAAAATTTATGACCGCACCTGAAGGTTACTTATGTACCTCTCTGAAGACAAATCAATTCATTTAATAAAAAGGAGGATCAGATCCACATACCTCTTAAAATATGAATTGAATAAGATTTTTATAAAATACCATGATTACACTTAACTATATAGTTCAAATAGAAATGTAATACCATAACTATACAATTATGAAATGACTGTCTTTAATAAACAAATTTGTCTAATATTAACTTAATTATCACATCCACTCCTGAACAACCATACTAATACTGTAATAATTGAAGATAAGAAAAACAACTCTTTTTGGAGTAACAAAAGTTAATCAATTTTGAATAGTATCAAAATAGAAATTTACTTAGTAGAATTGTGCATTAAGAGCAAGTAGAAATGCCAACAATTGATGTAAAACAGTAAAATCCATAAAGACCATCATATTACCCTTCACAACATAAAACTATAAAATTATGAAGTACAAAACTAGCATGTCTGCCATCTGACATCTGATTTTATTTTCTTCTATTAACATATTTCAAGGTCTCAACAACTCTAATAATTCTCAACCAGATTCACGATAAATACTAATTGATTAACCATATTAAGTGTAACACCCTAGAATTATTTCATTTAAGTATAGAAACATTTCATTTAATTATAGAAACATCATATATATGAAAATAGATAAGTTACAGAAAACCAACACTGATAAGTAAACAGATAACTCAGTGCTCTAATTTTTAAACGAGCTTGGAAGTGCATATGTTTAAATGCACCATTAGAATCATAAGCTGGAGAAGTATGAGAAATAATGTGTTAAAATTAAAGTGGGACAAAAAAGTAAATACTTAATAGATACGAGGTGAAAACATGAATACCTAAAGTATTAGGGTGAAACCCTAATTACCTAAAACTTATTTAACATATAAACTTTTCTTCTTCTTGTTTTCTTTCCCATTTCATTTCTTCCTCCTTTCTCTCCATCAAGGCTGAACCTCCCCCTCCCTTTCTCCCTAAAATTTCTTCAAAGAAAACCTAAAGAAAATTAAAGAAAACCTAACTAAACACCTAAATAACTTATCCTATATCAAATTTCATCAAAGAAAGCAAGAGAAAAACTTGAAAGGATTCATCTAGGGTTTCGGCCATTCAAGAAAAAAATAAGGTAAAATTTTTTTTTTCTCTTCCTTTCAATCATTTAGACATTATTAATGCTTAATAGAATGAATTAGATGATTAATTGCATATATGAATTGAAATTGATGGAAAACCCTAAATTGAATGAATATGTAAGAATCATAATTTTTTGTTTGAATTCCATAATTCAATCTAATATTAAATTATGCTTATTTATATCTATTTAAACCTAAAACATTTGAAAAATTGGGTGTAGAATCAAAGAAAAGTGAAGAAGAGCATATTTGCCTATTTTGAGTAATTTGGAGTTCTATAGCTTTTTATCGAACCGACTGTTTAGGTATGTTTTATATATATTATTATGCATGTAAATACCATAATCTTGAATTAAGAAATTCATTTGGATCAAGTTGACTCCATGGCCGAATTGCACATATCCATTTTCCATTAATTTTTATTTGATTTCAAGCCTTGATTTGATCCATTGCTTTGAATTGATACTTGATTTGAAATGTCCCTTGAATTGAGTTGATTATTGACTTGAAATGTAAAACAATGACTTTACTGAAAATACCCTCAAACCCTAATAAATTGATGTTAAAGTGATGCACACCAAGTATTTGGTGAAATGCCCTTTGTATTTTTTTTAAACTTATCAATTTCTATCAGTTTCACCAGTATGGGTGGGTATCAATCTTGTCAGCGCAAATATGCCTATTTGACATATTTTGTACCTAAACCAAACTTTAAGTTTAATGGTATTTGGCTTATGATTTGGTGATTCTATCACTTGTTTATTGATCTATATTGATATTGACTGGATAATGAAAAACTATTGAGTTTATTCGCTACGTGATTGTACCTTATTATTTTTATTGGTCATTTGGTATCATACTTATGTTCTTTTACCTATTTATGTGTTAATATGATAAAATTACCTTACTGATTAAGTAATGAATAAGTATCATCGGTATGATGCATAATGAATGTCCTAAACACTTACTAGGAAGGGTTAATATTCTAGCCATAAGGCTTAGCCTGCCTTATGTATTTCATGTGGTGTGAGATGAGATAAACATGTACTCAAGGTCCATCATCAATTATATCTACACGCTTACATGTTCCATTGATTTATTGATTCCATCATTGATTATATCCATCTTGTTTTACTCATGAGTTGGACATTTGGTGTGCAGTCTATTGAGTTAACCACTTGATTCTTTATTGTATATCCATTGAGCTACTTGTTGACCATTTATTGATTATTTGTTACCTACCTAACCTAAATGTATGATAATATATATTTGACTTACTAAGTATTTTATACTCACCATATTAGTGGTTTAATATTTTTCAAGTTAGGAGTAAGATGGTTCCCATGCTTTCTTCTCTACTTGGGACCAACTTATCTTTTGTAATGTAATTATCGGAGTTTGAACTTTACTTTTGTAATCCCAGTAGTTCCATGGTACAATAATTAAGTTAGCTAGTATTGTATAGATTGTTGTATAAAAAAAACTTATAACTGTTATCCAAAATGCTTAATATATTATGGATATGACAATGTCAAATGATAATGACTGATGAATGAGATGGAATGTTAAATAAATAATTGTTATAACAAGGAATAATTACAAATTTATAGCAGGATTCTACAGATGTCGATAATATAAGTGATTCTAAATTGGAATGTGATAATTAAACACACTAATATTGGAACCAAACCATTCCATAAAAAATACATTAATAATCCACAATGGAATAAACAATCCCAGGATCAACTTACTTTCAAATGTCACATAAATTAAATAAATAATTAAGTTTATCACCCTATTATATGACCCTTAAAGTATAAGTTCCATCAATTACAAAAATATTCATTAAGGCCAAATAAATCAAAATTCAAGCATCGAAATAAAAGACGAAAATTTCAGATTTTACCAATGCAAATTTTATTTGAATTAAGGTCAAAAAACATGTTGGAGCATCAAAATGGAGTTGCTGGAACTCGGTCGTCAGAGCCACCGCCGGCAGGCCATGCACCACTATTGCCGGTGGTCCCAGGTGTCGAGCTTTACGTCACCGTGTTCGTTTCACTGCTAGGAACCCGATTTCGCTGCCCACTCGCTGCCATTCAACGACATTCGCATGGATTGAGTTCTAAAAGCTTCGGTTCACCAAAACTTCTCTCTTCAATTTCTCTGTCATTGGTTTACTATTTCTTCCAAGGTTAGTATCAAAATAAAGCCCATGAAAAGAGTTTTTCATTGATACCAAGATCCGCCAGAATGACAATAGAAATTTGCCAAAACTTCCACTTGAAGCTTTTGTCATCATCGGAGAAGGAAAACCCACGCTTGCACCGCCGTGCCTTATCGGCCAAATTTGGGCTAGTTGAGGTTTCCAGAGTACAACCAACCCAACGGTAGTGGCGGTGAACTTCATCGCTGGTTGGAACTCTAGTCAAACTCTCTCCCTCTCTTTTTCTCCCCCTGGTCTATCCCTCAGACAACCTTTGATTGGTTGTTCTCCTTGGCCAATCAAAGCTATCCTCGATTAAAAAATAATATTAATAAAATATATATAAATTAAGTAAAATAAATGCCAGAAATGTGGAGTGACTTGGTAGTAAAACACCTTGCCCATCCACCCATAACCCTAGGTTTAAATCTCGCCACTATAAGCATATATATATTTATGTTAAAACCCCTTTTTAATTTTTACAAAATTTCCTTTAATAATTAAAAAAATATAATTAGTTAAAACTATAATTAATCTAAAATAATTTCAAAATCATAATAAATAAAAATAAAAATCTAAATATAATTTAGAAAAATATAAATAATTAAATAAATAAATACATAAATAAATAATTGAATAAATCATCCTAAAATAATTTATATTCATTATTTGATTTAAATATCTTTAAAATGAATATAAAATTTTCATAAATATAATTTTAAATTATTTAAAAAATAACGAGTGTTATAATATCGATTCGAATATAAATTAATCAAAATTTAATGAATTTCTAATTATCAAATTTTTATTAAAAAATAAAATTATTAAAATATTTTAACTTTATTTTAAATTTTTTTATTTTTATTTTTGTTATTATGATGTACCAAATAATTTAAATTTTGAAAATATGTTATTCTAATTTCAATGTTATTCTATTATATTGATATCAAAGAATTGATTTGATTGGGCAATTATTCAAATTAAAGAGGAAAAAAATAAAAAAAGCAAACAAGAGTTTATAAAAGTTCCAAAGTTTTAAACCAAAAGGAGGAGGTACAGGTGAGGACCACATGCGTGTGAGGAAAGTAAGTACCTATTATTTGTCGTGTACAAATATTATTCGGCCACGTACTTTCTTACTCCCAAAAAGGATGTGCACGTGTTTAGATTTGACACATAGAGGTAAAGATTGAACGGTGTAGATGTGTTTTGATTTGCAAAGACTGAATGAACAGAGATTAGAAAGAAAGAGGGAGGCCAGGGCAGTAAGTCACGTCACAAATAGTGTACTCATCTGCCCTTGGCGGTAACGGGCAGCCTGCCCATGGAGACCATTCGCTTCTCAAAGCCAAAAAAGAAACAGGCCAGTGTGTTTGTTTGTTGCAGGTTACAGCTTACGGCTTCGCCACCCATCAACCCTTCACTCCATGGCAGCAGACTCTGCCTTTTTCTTTAACTTCTCTTTCTTAATACTGCAAATTAAGCCTTCACTTTACTTTCTTGATTTTCTAATTTCATTTCCTTGAAAGAAAGAGAAGTAACTTTTAACTAACCTATAATCTTGACTTTAATGGCTCTTGGCTAGGTACTACTACTCTCAAGTACAAAGTAGTAATTCAGGAGGAGTTTCTTTTTCTTTCTTTAATGGCAAAGATATGTTACGGAGTAATAAGTGATAGTGAAGCGTCGATACCTTGTGAGGGGAGTTCGAGAGCTGCTAGACGGAGGAGAATGGATATTAGACGGTTTAAATTTGTCACCGGAGTGGCTCCGGCTTCACCGGAGTCGGAGGAAGGTAACAAACGACGGAAAATTGAAGTTCATGCTGCATCATTGTCGGCTGCTTCTCGGGGTGACTGTGAGGACTCACCGGTGGAAAACGAAGAGAAAAGAATTGTTTTAAAGGTTGAGAATGGAAAATCTGAGACTAAAGAATTTGTAATTTCGAGCAAATCTTTGAAACTGATTTTAAGCCCGTCGGTTCCATCACCTGTTTTAGATCTAGAACTGCATCCTAAATACGGCGCCGCTTCGGTGTGTGGAAGGAGGAGAGATATGGAAGATGCAGTGGCAATTCAACCTTCTTTCTGTCAAGAATACACCACTGAATTACACTATTTCGGCGTCTACGACGGCCATGGTTGCTCTCACGTACGTCACTACAGCTAAGTTTCTGGTTAATTTTGAATTTTTGTTTTAATTTAGGAGTTTTTTCAGGTGGCAATGAGGTGTAGAGAGAGACTACACGAGCTAGTGAAGGAAGAATTGCTAGAGAAGAAGGAACCAGCGGCGGCGGCGGCGGAGTGGAAAATTGTGATGGAGAGAAGCTTTTGGCGGATGGACAAGGAGGTAATAACGTGGAATGAAGGGGTGGTTGGTGCTAATTGCAGGTGCGAGATGCAAACACCAGAATGCGATGCCGTTGGATCTACGGCTGTGGTTGCTATCGTCACACCTGACAAGATAATCGTCGCCAACTGCGGCGACTCTAGAGCCGTCTTGTGTCGTAACGGCAAGCCCATCCCTCTTTCTACTGATCACAAGGTTCGTTTAAAGAAAAAAAAAAAAAAAAAATGTTTTTCTTTCCATTTTCTTAGTAAACAAAGAGCCACAATGTGGTTATTAACTCCGGTATTATTGGGTTGAGTGATAACAGCCGGACCGTCCAGACGAACTGAACCGGATTGAAGCTGCCGGTGGCCGTGTCATTTACTGGGACGGTCCACGAGTTCTCGGGGTTCTTGCCATGTCAAGAGCCATAGGTATTTAATTTTTTTTAAAATTTTTTGTTTAAAAAAAAGAATAATTATCTGCTCACATTTTGTTGAATTCCAAATATATAGGTGACAACTACCTAAAACCGTACGTGAGCTGCGAGCCAGAAGTGACGATAACAGATCGGATGGCGGAGGATGATTTTTTGATACTAGCAAGCGATGGGCTTTGGGATGTAGTATCAAACGACACCGCATGTGGAGTTGCACGTATGTGTTTGAAAGGGAAAGGGCAGTCGGAAAATGAGGTGGTGGTGATGGGTGGTGGTGGTGTCGCCACCAGTAGTGGATGCGGAGAGATGTCGGATAAGGCATGTTCAGACGCGTCGATGTTGCTGACGAAGCTAGCGCTCGCTAGGCACAGTACTGACAACGTGAGTGTAGTCGTGGTGGATCTTAGAAAAGACACGTAGCAATGACCGTATCAACTTTTTTATTTTTATTTTAATTTTTTAAATGATATCTAATGAGTGGGTTTTCCCTCGGTTGGGGTTTTTTCAAGTGAAATCAACTTTAAAAAAAAAAAATAAAATTGGTGTTTTATTATAGTTAAAAAGGAGTAATTAAGGTGAATATATTTTTCTTTTCTTTATTTTATTTTTTATATTCAAGGCTTATTCTGCATTACCATTGACCAATCAATGTGTTTTTATAGTAAATCTTACAATTTTATTTCTAATTTAGTAACATCAGAAGTGATTAAATTTTATATTTATTTATAATTTAATTATTAAAAATTTATTTAAAGTAAATAAATAATTAAATTTTTATTATAGTAAGATATTATTTTGAATTATTCGGCAATGAATTCACTGAATTGTTTTAGGAGAATAATTTTAGTCATGGAGTTTTATGTACTTAAAAGTCTAATTTGTTGACAGATATTAATTGTGCGATTACTATTTTTCAAATTAAATATCTAGAGTTTTTGTTTGTATTTGAACAACTTATTTGTTGAATAAGGTTTAAAAGCCTGATTGAGAAGATATTTTTTTAATAAATATTAAAAAATTTTAAAAGTTTGAGACCTTAATGGCAAATGCATTTAGATTTTTTAGACAATAAATTTAGGAAATTTTTTTAGAGATACTGGTAGATAATATGATTTCAACAAAATTTTAAAACTCATATGAATTCATAGTGGGAAAAATTTATCTGCCTTTTAACTTATAATTAACGTATATTATTGCATTTAAATTAAATTTTATAATTTAAGTTTTATAACAATATCTTATATTATTATTTTTTAATTAAATTTTATAATAATAATAATATATTATTTATAATATATATATTACTGTTTTAAATTAAATTTTATAATAATAATATCTTCGTCGGTATGTCATTTATAATATAAAAATTCTTATATACTTAAGTACCATTTAAATTTATATTAAATTAAATTATATCATATCAGTATTTCACTATTTTTTTTTTCTTACTCACTTTCTCCTTTTCATTCATTTTCTTTCATATGCTCTTTTCTTTGCTAAAAACTAAGAAACCATATTACTTTCAAGCAAATCTCTTGCCCATTCTTCTCTCTCTGACAAAAACAAAAGATTATAAGGAGGCAAGGCTATTGGTTTTAGGTATCGCTGTTCATTTGCAATTACGAGTTAAATATATTTGGAAAACTTTCGGCATCATACTCACATACTCACCTTGAATCAAGTATAATTTAACCTTAAATTCATATGATTCCCACCATTGCCACCACCCCAAATTAAATCAGATTTCTCAAAACCCATCAAATTCAAAAGATTAAACAATCAATCTCTAATTCTCAAAACCTATCAAATTTCAAAAATTAAAAATTAATCCCTAATTTCCTAATTGTATGCTTCAACCTAATTAAATTTTTAATTCGCAATAAATCCAGTAAAAGAAGAAGGAAATTGATGCAATGAACCTGATTGATCTCAGGCTTGTGGTGATCGGTGTTGACACTCTCGGCGATGGGCTCCTTGTTAGCGTTGAGCTCTACAATGACAATGGCCAATTGGTATTGTGGCTGGCGAAGGAAGCTTTGGCAGTAAAGGTTTGGTCAGCAATGGTGGTTTGTGTTGGAGTTTGAGAACTGAGGAAGTGCAATCACACAAGGGAATAAGAACTAAATGAACATAAATAGAAAACAAATAACAAGAATAGCTGGAAATAAAGGTAGATAACTGAGCTTTTATTTAATTCATGGTCTTCATATTCAATGCAGTGTGTAAAACACATTTATATAGAATTAAAAGCAACGACTAGTACATATGAAAAATAGAAAATTTCTCCTTCAATCATGGAGCTAACAAATTATTTGAGATAACAAAAACCATCTACCTAACTGAGCAGATTTTTAGGGATGTCAAATGTAGAATCAACTTTCAAAACTCCCTCTTGATTCAAATTTACACACCCCTAATTTAGCTCTAAGATAACAATGCCTTTGAGCAGACAAAGACTTTGTGAGAATGTCTGCAACTTGCTCATCTGTATTGCAATATTCCAGCCTTATTTCATTAGTTGCTACAAGCTCACGAATGAAGTGATGTTTGATCTCTATTTGTTTGCTTTAGTTGTACAACATTGGATTCTTGGCCAATGCAATGGCTGAGATATTTCGCATTTAATTGTCGTTGCCCTTACTTGAATCCTTCCCAAATCAGCTAATAACTTTTTAATCTAGATTGCTTGGCAAGCTGTAGATGTTGTTGCGACATACTCCGTTTCATAGGAAGAGAGGGTCACACTTTTCTACTTCTTTGAGCTCTAAGAGACAATTCTAGAACCCAAACTAAAACAATGCCCAGTTATGCTCCTCATATCTAGCACACTACTTGCCCAATCACGATTAGAATATCCTATCACTTCAAAATTATTAGTCTTCTCATACCAAACTCCAAAGTCAGTTGTGCCTGCTACATATCTCAACATTCTCTTGACAGCCCCCAAATGTTGCTTACTAGGATTGTGCATGAATCTGGATACCATGCCTACTGAAAATGCAAGGTCAGGTTTTGTATGTGTCAGGTACATCAAATCACCTACTAGGCTTCTGTATCTTTTCCCATCTGCTATACCAGTGTCATCCTCTTCTTTTAGCTTTTTATTCATGTTCATAGGAGTGCCTGCAATTTTACACTTCAACATGCTTGTCTTTTTCAACAACTCCAATGCATATCTTTTCTGAAAATTCATCCCTTTTCTTGCTTCACTTTTAGTCCCAAAAAATAGCTAAGCTCTCCCAAATCTGTCATTTCGAATTGGCTCATCATTTGCTTTATAAACTTGTAAACCAAATCATTAGTTGATCCCATATAGATCATATCATCAACATAAAGGCAAACCACCAAATACTACTCTGATCCTTCTGTTTTGATATAAACAGTAGGTTCATTTTTACTCCTTTTGAACCCACATTGCAGGAAGAAGCTGTCTATCTTCATGTTCCAAGCTCTTGGGACTTGCTTTAAGACATATAAGGCTTTTGTCAACTTGTAAACCTTGCCTTCCTTGCCTGCTATAACGAATCCCTCTGGTTGCTCAACAAACACTTCCTCAATCAAGTCTATATTCAAGAATGTTGATTTGACATCAAATTGGTACACCCGCCACTACATTTAAGCTACAACTGAAAGAATTATTCGGATTGTTTCAAAACGTGCAACTGGTGAGAATGTCTCATCTACATCAATTCCAGGTATTTGGCTATACCCTTTGGCAACCAATCTTGCTTTATGCTTTATCTTACTCCCATCAGCATGATATTTGGTTTTGTAAATACATTTTAGCCCTATTGCTTGCTTTCCTTTTGGTAAGTCTTCAAGTTCCTAAATCTGATTTCTTTCTATAGCTTTTATTTCCTCCTGCACGGCTTGCCTCCACTCTTCTTTTTCTATTGCTTCTTCAAACTTTGAAGGATCTACACTAAACAAAGCAAAGGTATATGAGGCATATATGTCAGCTAATGACCTCATTTTTCTGGGAGGAGTATTTTTTGGACTACTGGTCTCGTCTTCTACTCTGCTATTAGACCTTTCATACTCGTTGCTACTACTGGAGGGTGAAAGATTTGGTGAACTAGAACTTGATGAGCTTACAAGTGCATCTTTATTCTCTGTTGGTTTCTCCCCTTCAAACTAAATTGGGACTTCTACACCTTTCTCATCGTCTTCCCAATTCCAATATCCTTCTTCATCAAATACTACATTTATGCTAATTATCACCTTTTCCTTAACTAGATCATACAATATATAAGCCTTTGATTATGTGGAATAGCCTATAAAAATGCACTTGACAAATTTTTCATCTAATTTATATCTAACATGTGAATTTACCAATGTATAGGCAATGCAACCAAAAACTTTTAAGTGATTTACAGAAGGCTTAAGATTGTACTAGGCTTCATAAGGAGGTTGATCTTGGATAGCCTTTGTAGGATACAATTTCAGCAGGTAGACAATTGTTGTAACAACCTCTGCCCAAAACATGTCTGGTCACTTCTTTGCTTTGAGTGAGCTTCTTGTCATCTCCACTATGGTCCTATTCTTCCTCTCTGCAATGCCATTTTTCTCAGGTGTATATGGAGCTGTTAATTCTCTGTGTATTCCCTGTGCTTTATAGAAACTAATGAAAGATTTTGATAAAAATTCTGCCCCTCTATCAGTTCCTAATACCTTTAATTTCTTCCCACTCTCTACTTCAACTAAAGTCTTAAACTTCTTAAAGTTATAAAATACTTCTGATTTTTGACTTAAGAAGTACACCCAATTCATTCTACTATAATCATGAATTAAAAGTAAGAAGTACTTGCTACCACCCAATGAATCTGTCTTCATTGGTCCACAAACATCAGCATGTAACAACTCCAATGGAACCTCAGTTCTCCAAGCTTGGCCAGAGGGAAATGATCTCCTTGTTTGTTTGCCGTAGAGACACCCTTCACAAACTTCCTTTTCTGCATCTATAGAAGGTAGTCCTGCAACCATATTCTTTTGCTTTAGTAATTTCAACCCTGTAAGGCTCAAGTGTCCATACCTCAAATGCCATATCCCGGAGTTGCCCTCTTTGCTGCTGACAAGAGTATATCCATCTGCATTCTCCATTTCTAGTGGAAACATGAAATTCACTGTCATCCTAATATTGGTAGTCTCCATATTTGTCTATTTCTCTTTAATCATGCATTCACTATAAGCAAATAGCACTATATAGCCACCTGTAATCAACTGACCCACATTTAGGAGATTACGAGTCAATTTAGGGACAAACAACACATCAGTAATGAGTTTGATTCTGCCTTGACTTGTTTTAATAGCTACTGTTCCTTTGCCTTCCACCTTGAGTTTTTTGTCATCACCCAATCTGATGTGCTTCTTGAGAGATTCATTTAGCTCCTTGAAGAGTTGTTTGTTGCCTGACATATGGTTTGAGCACCCACTATCAACATACCAGACACTTTCTCCTTTCTTCTCATCTTCCACATATGCCATAAACAAGTAAGCCTCTTCTATTTCCTCTTTTGTTTCTTCAGCAAACTCTGTCTGATTCTCCTTAGCTTTGCAATCTCTTGCTAAATGTCCCACTTTATCGCAATTGTAACACCTCATGTTTTCACCTTGCGAGCCTCTTCCCCTTCTTCTTCCTTTATAGAAACCTCTGCCTCTGCCTCTTGCATATGCACCCCCTACTTTCCTATGAAGAATTGCTGGACCTGGCCTGAAAGGCTCTTTCATCTGTTTTCTCGACCTATTCAATCTATCTTTGTGAGCTAAGAGTGATCCCATTAGAGCATTAAGAGAAAACTTGGTCAAGTCCTTAGACTCTTCAATAGCAGCTACTATATAATCAAATTTGGAGGTAAGGCTTCTAAGAACCTTTGCCACTACAGTGGCATCTGTTACAGCTTCTTCATAAGACTTCATTTGATTGACAATAACCTTAACTCTAGTTTAAAAAATATAGATAGATTCACTAAGTTTCATTAATAGAGTTTCAAATTCTCTTCTAAAGGACTGAAGTCTTACAGTTTTTACTTAGGCTTAGCCTTGAAATTCCTTCATCAGTGTGCTCCAAGCCTTATTTGCTGTGTTTATATCTGATATCCTTGAAAAAATATCTCATATACACTTTGTTGAATGAAAAACAATGCCTTTGCATCCTTTTTCTTATTTTCCCTCTACTTGGCTTCATCCTCCTCTTCCCTATAACACCCATTCTCCACTATTTCTCACATCTCTTGAGACTTGAAGAGGGTATTCATTTTAATGCTCCAAAAGTCATAATTCTCCCTTTTAAATACATGTATCATGGATTGTTGTCCATTGCCACCAATTGAAGCCATTGTAACTAGAAGCCAAGAATTGAAACCTGCTTTGATACCACAAATGTTGGAGTTTGAGAACTGAGGAAATACAATTACACAAGGGAACAAGAACTAAATGAACATAAAAAGAAAATAAATAACAAGAATAACTAGAAACAGAGGTAGATAACTTTTATTTAATTTCTAGTCTTCATATCCAATGCAGTTTGTAAAGCACACTTATATAAAATTAAAAGTAACGGCTAGTACATTTGAAAAATAGAAAATTTCTCCTTCAATCATGGAGCTAACAGATTATTTGAGATAACAAAAATCATATAACTAACTGAGCATATTTTTAGGGATGTCAAATATAGAATCAACTTTCAACAGTTTGAACATAGTGAGATGATTGACGATGGTGATATGATCAACAGTAAGGATTTCGATAGTGGTGATTGGATTTTGAAAGGAGAGGGTATTTAGGAATTTTAAGTCTTTAAAATGAATTTTTTGCAATATTGAAAGAAATTACATATCCAATGGCCATGTGGGTTAACCAACGCATAACCCATTGATGGTTTTAACAGAGCCTTGTTTTAAGACTCCGGTTTGATTAAGGCTAGAAATGAGCGAACTAGAATCGCTTGTTGTCATGGTAGCAGTGCATAAGCACTAGCTGTCCACCACCACATAACCCACCATCTCTAGCAAAGGTAGGGTTCCAACGAGGGCGATTTGGAAATGGAAAGCATCAGAATTATGGAGATTCTATTTCGAGCTTTGAATTTTTTTACGTTGGCATTGACGTTGAGTTGTAAAGTGAAGTGAAAATAAAGTTTTAAGAGTTCCTGGTATGATTCAATGAGATTTGGGAGGTAAAATTTTACTGAAATTATTTTTCATTTTAGGTTTTTTGCCACTATAAATTTCTGGAGGGATTGGTTTGGTTGCGGTCAAGGAGATGGAGAAGAGAGGTTGAGGCGGTGGTTGAGGTAATGGCTGTGGAGGAGGTTTCAGTGGAGCGTTTGCGTGCTTTTTCAAGTTCTTTGTCTTCGATTTTGATTTTATTCTTAGCATTTTGGTTGCACTTATTCATCAAAATGCACTTGTGGTTTTGTTAATGGTTCATGTTTCTCTTGTAGTTCTATTAATGGCTTTCATCAAAATGTACTTGTGGTTCTATTAATAGTTAATGGCTTGTGGTTATTGGCTCTGCATTTTTAATAACGAAATAGGTATGTTTTATTTTCTAGTGTGAGTGAGATTTAAAGAATTGCATTCTTGTTTTGTTGGAAAAGTTTTTTTGGACAAGATTTGTATTCAAAATTTGTGTTGTTTCAGTTCAAAATTTGTTGTTTTCAATTCTGATTGATTTTTGGTGAGATTTGGGATGCATTTTCTTGATAATGGAGTAGTTTTTTCTGGAGAATTTGGAGAGAGAAAGAGAAAGGGAATAGGAGATGCATGATAAGAGAGAAAAAAATATCATAGGGCTGGCGTGACTTATTTTTTAATTTATAATTTAGCATCTATGTCAGCTTTCCGTTAGTGAATCTGACAAAAAATGCACTAAGAGATTTTTATGTTACAAATGGTATAAAGGCGAGGATATTATTATTACAAAACTTAATTTAAGGACGATAATGTGTGTTAGTCAGAGATTGAGGGATGACAGATGTAATTTATCCGAAGTTAGTAGATTTGAGTGTTATTAGATTTTTAATTGTGGAAAAAAAAAATTATGTCATGTTATTAATTAACTGATCAATCTGAAAATAATATATTTAATAGATACATATATTTCATGTAATATTAAGAATTTATAAGTATTTAAATTCTATTTGGTTTAGCTGTTTGTAGTAGCTGTCAGCTGTTATTAATAGTTGTTAGTTGGTAGTTGGTGACTAATGGCCGTTACCTAATAGTAGATTATTATAGTTATTTGGTAAAATTATTATTAGTTGTTAGCTGTTATTATTTTCAATGACCATTAAGGATAAATATTAATATTTATTTTTTTAAAATATTATTTTTATGAATAATTTAATCTTTATAATTAAAAAAGCAGGAATTTTTTCAAAAAAGTTTCGATTTGAAATTTTTATAAATAATATCTATTTGATTACCTAACGTTATCTAATAGCTAACAGTTGTGAATAACCAAACACTATGATGTAACTATTGGAAATAAAAAAATTAACAGCTGTATTAAAAAGTTTTATCAAATACCCACTAAGTAAATTTGATAATTTCTTTAAATATTAAAGATAAAAAATATTTTCATTTAAAATTTAAATACATTATTCATTTTGTATTATGTAAACCATTAAAAAAATAATCATATATCATATAATTTATTAAAATTGAACCATAATTAAAATTTTGATATTGTGAAATTATGTTCACATATTTAAAATAAATAAATAAATATTTATTAATTGTTTAATTTATTTAATTAAGAATAAATAAAATTGAAAATAATATTAAAACTCCTTATATTTATCCTATAAAAAATAGATTTTCTAACCCTAATATCCTAGTAAGTGGAGATATATACAAAACATATATCTCCCTAAAGGATAAGTTTTAATAACAATCATTTACAATTCTCTGAAAAATCATTTTACCTGCAAGTGATTTAGATATTGAGGTTTTTTTTTTTTTTTATAAGAGATTTTTTGCAGTCTTCTTCATTTTCAGATATTTTCGTTCTTAATTTTTCGGTGTAAAAACTATTTATTTATCATATCATAGATTATAAATCTAAATTTGATTAAGTCGTTTTCACTGTTAAGTAATTTTATTATCATAATATATATATAGGGTCAGAGGTAAACCTAATTCAGATGAGTCTGGATCATTCCAATTTTAAAATATTTTCTAAATTTATTGAAAAATTTCATATGATCTACAAAAATTCAATCATTTTTATAGTGTTGGTCCATCCAAAATTAATTTTATAAAAAATTTTATATTTATATAAAAAATGTCCAAAAATAAATTTTTAACTTCGTTGCAATATATATATTTTTTTACTTTCGATAGATACAATAAATTTCTCATATTAATGCTAACTTCTATCATATTATTATATATATATATAAATATTTATGATCCACTAATACGAATTCCAACTCTAATTATAGAGAATTGCTTTTGGATCAATAGCAACAGACTTGTGGATTGAGTTATTTAATGGCATTAGAATGCTCTTCCTAGAAATATCGGAGCATATTGTGAAATTGTCACATTCTTTGAAAGAGCTACCAATTGGAGATGGCAAATTTTACTCTTTATCTCGTTGCTCAATCTTGTATTCTTCCTTATCTAAATGGAAATTTTTATCTTGTCATCTCTTAATTGAAAAGAAAATTTCTATCTAGTTCATAATATTAAGGAGGATACAAATTTATAAAATGTATTTATAAATTTATCCGAAAAATATTAATTAAAAATTATTATTTTTTTAAATAAATTTTATTTATTTAAAAAAATAATAATTTTTAAGTCTTTGAAAATTGTTTTAATCTTAACATGAAACAAAATTTTATTCTGTGTCTCAATATACAACTTTAAAAAGTATATATTTTATGGCATTTTTTATATGTTTTATAAAATAATGTTATGTATAATTAAAGATTTAATTTTATTACAGCATATTAATATTTTTCTTAAGTATTAGTAAATAATATTAAAAATATACAACATGAACATATTCTTGATATAAAATTCAATACTTAAAAATAAAATTATATTTATATATTTTTTTAATCAATGATATATTTTCATGCTACATTTAATATAAGATAAAATTTTCATTCACATTGTGTAACTGACGCTGGTAATATGATTATGATTGAACATTAAATCACTTAATGTGAGTCGTTTTCGCTTGAAAACTCAACCACATCCTTTGAATTATCGTATACATATACAGTACTTAAAAATAAAAGTTAATATTCTTGACTTTCGTTTCCTTGTCTTTCTTTTTTTCATTTTTTTTCCTTCTTATCATTGCCTATCACTCTTGTTAATCAGCGGTAGTTCTTTCTTTCTCGGTTTTTTAGTTTTTCTTTTTAGTCAAATAAACATAAATCTGGAGTTCAGATGAGTTTATTATTATTATTATTATAATTTAGGGTGTTTTATGTTGTTTTTATTGTCCTTTTCTGAGGGGTTAATAATCATTCATAAAATAAAATAAAATAAAATAAATTCTTTTTTCTATTTGAGATATGAGTTCTATTGAACCGTCCACTAATTAGGTGTTCTTGTTAATATGTATGGTGTCTAATTTATATTTAGTATTTAAGTTATTGTTGAATTTAATGGGTTGGATCGAATATGTTCATTATGGATGGATAGATCCGTATCTATTAATATTAAATTAATTAAAATATTTAATTAATTAAGATAATATAAAACGATTTATATTATCAGATAAATGATTTTAAAAGAAGAATATGATAATATTATTTAAATAGGATAATATTATCTTAAGATAAAAAATTTAATCCTAAGAGATTTGAATTACATAATTTTCTTTTAGCCATAAATTGGAAAAAAAAGAAAAGAAAAAAAGTT
Source organism: Aleurites moluccanus (assembly GCA_948193065.1). Lineage (NCBI taxonomy): Eukaryota > Viridiplantae > Streptophyta > Magnoliopsida > Malpighiales > Euphorbiaceae > Aleurites > Aleurites moluccanus. The sequence goes on from CANXYC011299418.1 coordinate 22,512, forward strand.
CTCTTTGTACGGAAATAAAAAACTCTATCAAAATCTTATTCACGGTGGTGAAAAAGCTGTGATGTTGGAGGCATTTAGACTGTGATTTAAAAACTCTCTGTTCGTGTCCGTTCTATTGATCGGTGACACAAGTTCATACGAGTCTGTGCCATAAGAGATAAGTAATTTATTATATATATTTAGATTATATGTAATCTAATATTGGTATCATAGCCATAACACTTGTGTTATGTGTTTTAATATTAATTGAATGTGTTTAATTAATTAAAATCAATTTAAAAGTTGAGATTTATTTATTTTTTAACATGATTGAGTTGGCATGTTTATAATATAGTAATTCTGTGTTATTATTTTTCACTTCATGATTTAAATATTCTATACTATAATACGTATGTAGGGCTTTAAATCGATACTTTAAACACCTACATCATATTAAAATTGAGAGACTTTTGGCCTCTCAAAATTGGACTTTCGAATTTGTAAATCTGAAATTTTATGGGTTTAAGAATTAATCTATCACTCTTTAGAATTAGGTGTACATATTCAAACCATAGGATAAAAGTATCTTTTGGGTGAATTGAGCATACATACAAAATCAGGACCCTCGAAAATCCCCCACCATAATTTTTCCCAGCCACTGAGTCACCCTCCACGACGGTGTGTGGGGTTCACGAGCCACGTACTGCGTGTGGGCCTTGTCCAGCTTCGGTCACGTGCCGCACACGTGATCACTCCTACCTAGTTGTTGTCGTTCATGTTAAAACGACACGTCGTTTACAGTGCTTGCGACAACGTTTCAGCGAAACATCTTATCATTTTGCTTTCTCCTATTAGATGCTGCCACCTTGAAGCACGTGTCTTCCCCTTTAGCGCGCTATCATTCGGGCTAAATGGCTTATCGTTTTATCTGTGCAGTACATTGTTTTGGTAAAACGACGTGTCGTTTTGCCTGGAGTTGATGCTCCTCTCAAGTGCTGCCACGTGGCGGTGCCAGGTTAGCCAATCTCTGTCGGGCCCCTAAGCACACTTCTGAACCTCATTTTTTCACCCTTTTTGCACAAATTCTCTCCAAATGATTTTTTTAAAATTATTGGTGAATTTTAAATAATTTTTTGATGATTAGAAAATATTTTTCTTAATTTATTGCCATTTTTATATGATTAAAAATGTTAATTTTTTTTTTAAAAATTGGGAAAAATATTTTTTTTTTTGAATTCAGAAAATTATGGAAAATTATAAAATTATTTTTATAATATTTGTGCTTATATTGGGTCACAAGAATGTGTTTATTGGTCAATATTTTTTTTAAAATTATTGGTGAATTTTAAATAATTTTTTGATGATCAGAAAATATTTTTCTTAATTTATTGCCATTTTTATATGATTAAAAAATGTTAATTTTTTTTTTAAAATTTGGGAAAAATATTTTTTTTTGAATTCAAAAAATTATGGAAAATTATAAAATTATTTTTATAATATTTGTGCTTATATTGGGTCACAAGAATGTGTTTATTGGTCAATATTATTGTACAATATGTGTATAATATTATTGATTTTTCACATTTTTTTTTTCTGTGATAGGTTATATAAAATGATGGTATTGATAAAGTCTCGCATGGTAGCACACACAATTGCTCTCAAGGCTGAAATGAAGGCAAAAATTAGGGTCTTAAAGGTTCAACTGCGACAGACAAGGATGCAACCAAGGGATTGCATAAGTGATTTGGATGTTATCATGTTGCTCATGAAGCGTGTGCATAAGATATGTTAAGAAATCATACGGCTAGGGAAGTAAAGAATGATAGGAAAATATACTCAACAGTGCATAATTCTCTAGTGAACTGTATAGTGTTTGGGTTGTTGTATGAACATTGGGGATATGGACAATGGTTTTACCATATTGTGATAAAATTATTCCTCAAAGCAATATGTGTAAGAGGAGTAAGGAGGTTTAAGGTTTGACGAGAAAAGAGAATTGTTCTTCGCAGTGGGAGAATAGTTTCGATAGATATAGTACTAATTTGAGAGATGATCTATTTTTTACCTGAAGATATAAAGATAGCTTTTGAAGAATCAATTTCGACTAGGATGAAACTAATAGAGATTCATGAAATTTAAATAGAATTTATTTTTCCTTAGTTTATTTTTTAAGCTTATTAGTTGAGACTAATTTATTGTTTTAAGAATAATTTGTTAATATTTATTGCATTATTATTAATAATGTTTGGTTTGTGGACCTGATTTTAATAATTCTATTTTTTCCAATTATATTAGTTTTAATTAATAATTACCTCAATTAATTCTGTGTAATTAATTTTGGAATATTATTGTATGATGTTCTTTTTTGGAATAAATAAGAATTATTCTATATATAGTTTTAAAGAAACTTGGTTGGAATAATTGAATATTATTTTGTATAAATTTTTATTTTATTTTAAATTTTACATATTATCTAAATGATGATTGCATATTTAGTATACTTTTAACTCTAGGTTTTTTTGTGGATTATTAATTTAATATGTAATAGGTTGCATAATAATAAGCATGTAAGCTGTAATATTAATGAAATAATGTAAATATGGTCTCTTATAGATTTGGTATCTATTTAATTTAATATGGCCTCCGCCGCTAAGAATATTGTTGCTGAACTTAACAAGGATACTAAGCTTAGTGGGGACAATTATGAAATTCGGAGTATAAAAATACAATATGTGTTATAAGAGTAAGAGGATCTTGAACCTTTGAATCATGTCATGGAAGAACCAGAACAAGAAGGGAACACGGCCCAACATAGGCGGGATCATAAAGCCTATGCAACTTGGAAAAGAAAAAAATCATTGGCTCGCATCACATTGATCAATGCAATGAATGATGATATCAGAAGGAGTTTAGATGCTATGACCATGCAATGGATATATGGAATGTGTTAAAGATTGAGTTTGGTGGTGTGTCCATCACTAAACTCTGTTCACTCATAATTAAGTTTGACACTTACAAGAAGCGTCATGATCATAATATGAGAAGATATTTAAGAGAAATATCTAATATGATAAGTAAGCTCCATGATACCAGTCATATGTTGACTGAAGAATAAAAAATCCAAGTTGTGATCCATTCTTTGCCTGAGAGTTGGGTGCATATGCGAATGCACCTAACTTATAGTGAGAATATCAAAACCTTTAAAGACATTTCTCGCCATTTGGAGATAGAAGCTGATCGTCTTGCATCAATGCAGTAAAGTGCTGAAGTGCATTTGAACAAGTCCAACTCATATGGAGTTTTGGACAATAAACACAAGCAAGAAAAAGGTAAAGGTAAAGGCAAAAACAAAAAGGTTCTAGAGAATAAGAAGGCTAAGAAAAATCTGAACAAAAAAAACAAGCGTCCTAAGAAGCGAAACATCGCGAATGTCAAATATTTCAACTATGGCAATAAGGGCCATTATGCTAAAGATTATAATGCATCTAAAAAGGTAAATTCAATTTACTCATATGTGAGTGAAATTTTCGTTTCTACCTCTATTTTGTTAATAGAAAGTCATTATTTATGGATTATAGATTCGGGAGCATCAGACCATATGACGAAGGATTATGAAGCCTTCGTAGATTTTCGTCGACTATCCAATAAGGCCTGATGGATATATGTGGAGAACAATGCACGCGTTGAAGTCAAAAGATTGACACTTGTAAGTTGTGTTTGCATGACGGTCGGACCTTGCTCCTACATGATGTCTTATTCGCTCATAAAATAAGACGAAATTTCATTTCAGTTGTGGTTTTTCTTAGACTAGGTTTTTCTTGGAAATTTTATGATAATTCAGTATATTTATTTTTGGGACAAATATTTTATGGTTCTAGTTAAATTCTAGACGATTTTCTTGTTATGGATATTGTAAATAGTACGATATTTCATTGTTAGTTTTTCCTTAATTTATACTTCGCAAAATTATGAGAATGATGTGAATGTATGGCATGCTGGACTTGGTCATATAAGCCAACAACAAATGAATCATTTAGCTAAAAGTAGGTCTTTTAGCTAATTTATATAAGGTAGAATTGCCTATCCGTGAGCATTGCCTAGCAGGAAAAACAGTAAGAAAATCTTTTGGAAAAGGAACTAGGGCTACTATTCCATTATAATTAGTTCATTCAAACGTTTGTGGTCTAATAAATATGAGGACTAGGCATGGCGCCTATTATTTCATCACCTTTATAGATAACTATACACGTTATGGTCATGTCTATCTGATTTCACATAAATCTGAAGCTTTAAGACTTATCTCAACTTGGTTGAAAATCAATTAGATAAGAAAATCAAAGAATTAAGAACCGACAGAGGTAAAAAATATTTATCTGATCAGTTTAGACAATTGTGTGATGAAAAAGGAATAAAACATCTGTTGACTATTCCATGAACTCTCAACAAAATGGTATTGCTGAGAGGAGAAATAGAACTCTCCTTGAAATGGTTAGGTCTATAATGGCTTAAGCAAATTTGCCCATTTACTTTGGGGTGATTCCCTATTAACAGCTACATGTGTGCTTAACTATGTGCCCTCTAAATCCATTAACATTACTCCATATAAGTTATGGACAAGTCGTCAACCTGACTTAAATATCCTAAAACCTTAGGAATGTGCTGCCTATACTCATAATACCTCTCATCCATATGGGAAATTAGGCCCAAAGGTAGGAAGAGTATCTTTATGAGATATTTAGAACTGTCAAATGGATACTTTTTCATTGGTGAGCAAAATAGTGGGAGTATAACTAAGTTTGAATCACGAGAAGTAACGTTCTTAGAGAATGATTTTCCTAAGCATGGGGATTTAAACCATGAGTTCTCCTTATTTGAGACCTTAGATCAAGATTCAACAGGACCACTTCATCTGCTTGGGAGGAATTTGGATAGCATTGATACAGTTACACCAACTGGTCTACATGAGAGTGATCCTGGTCCCAATGAGAGTAAAGATCCTAGTTCTATTGGAAACTTGATGGATGGTTTAAATAATAGTCCAATGGAACTTAATGAAAATGTTCTTCAAGGTTTAGAGTTGTGACGAACCAACTGTGGAAACATTCCTCGTCGTCAATTTGCGATCAAATGCCCTAATAAGATTTTTATGGTTGTGTCACAAGATGATGAAAAGCCAAAAAATGTAAAAGAGGCTCTGTCTTGCCCTGCTAAGGATAAATGGATGAAAGTAATGGAAGATGAAATGGAGTCCATGAGATCAAATCAAGTATGAGATTTGTAGATCTCCTAAAAGGACGTAAACCTACTGGGAATAAGTGGATTCTAAAAGCCGATGGCAACATCGAGAGATGTAAGGCTCGTTTCGTAGTAAAGGGGTATGCACAACAAGAAGGAATTAACTACGAAGATACATTTTCCAATGTTGTGTGGTTTACCTCTATTAGGTTAATTCTAGTGATTATGGCAAATCTTGATTTGGAATTACATCAAATGGATGTAAAGACTGTCTTTCTCAATGGAGAATTAGATGAGGAAATCTGCATGCATCAACCCGTAGGTTTCATCAAAGAAGGCTAGGAACATAAGGTTTGCAGATTGATGAGGTCAATCTATAATCTTAAGCAGTCTACAAGACAATGGTATATTCGATTTCATAATGTAATTATGTCGAATGATTTCAATATGATAGATGAGGATCATTGTATTTATACTAAGATATCAAAAGATAAGTTTGTCATTATGTCATTATATATTGATGACATATTAATTGCTAGAAATGACAAGGAGTATTTGCGTCATATTAAAGAGTGGTTATCGTCCAATTTTGAAATGAAGGACATGGGTAAAGCTGCATATATTTTTGGAGTTAAGATTTCAAGAGATCATACTAAAAGGATGTTGTCTCTTTCTCAAAAGCCATATATTATGAAAGTCCTTGAACGATTCAATATGCGTGAATGCAAACCCATAGATACTCCTATAGCCAAATGCCAAGCCTTAAGTCGAAGGTTATGTCCCAATTCTCAATAAGAACAAAACCATATGAAAAATGTCCCTTTATGCCAGTGTGGTTGGGAGTCTAATTTATGCAATGATATGTACGAGACCGATATTTGCTTTGTCGTTGGGATGGTAAGCATATATCAATCCAACCCAGGTCCAGCACATTGGAAAGCAATTAAAAAGATATTGAGGTATCTGAAAGGCACTGCAAGCTACGCATTGTGTTATCAAGGTGAAAACTTGAAGTTGAAGGGCTATATAGATGTTGATTGGGTTGAAGATGTGGGTGAGAGAAAATTCACTTATAGATTGGTTTTCTTGCTTAATAATGGTGCAATATCCTGGATTAGCAAGAAACAATCTTGTATAGCATTATCCATAATGGAAGCTAAATTTATTGTATTTTCAGCTGCAATACAAGAGGTAGCCTGACTAAAGAGATTTTTGAATCATTTGGGTAAAGGGGCTGACAATGAATCAATTTTAATAAACTGTGACAATCAAGCAGCCATTGCTTATACCAAAGACCCAAAATTCCATTGCAAGACTAAACATATTGACATAAAATATAATTTTATGAGAGATATGGTTACGCGAAAAAATGTGAACATGGAATACATATCTACACATGAAATGGTTGCAGATTCTTTGACCAAACCTGTTCCTAAAGATGTATTCATTAGGCATACTAAATCTCAAGGATTGTGTAGATGTTGATTTATTTTCTTTATTTATTATTTATGTTAAACAATGTTCGTTTTTGCTATTATTCATTGATATTAAAAACATAATGATTGTTTTTGTGCTTACATGAGTGTGAATGTAATAGTACATTTACACTTATTTATATTATGAAAACATGTTAGACAGAAATAAGATTGACCTTCTCACATGGGTATCGCCTTTATTTTATCTAAATAGTTAATAAAGATGAGACTGTTTTGAGCAAATTATCTGACAGATAAATAGAGAGCTCGTGCTTAAAATAAGTTAGTCGTCCCATTTATGAAAATGAGATAAGCATATTATTGTGATGATATTGAGTGAAAAATTATGTATAATTGTGCATTTTATCTGTCTAAATCACCAAATGCGAGTTCTGAGATTAAATAAGTAGATTAGTGAACTCAAGATTAGACATTAAATGTGTCTAAACTGTCATTTGCATAGTATTTCTAAAATCAAGAAATAAATTCTTTGATAGACATGTGTTCTATGAGAAAGGAGAAAACACTGTAACATGTGCATCATACCACATGTGTGAATTATTGTGACTAATGGGAGGATAAAAGTTAAGATCTCAATTTTTGAAAATGTGAGATTCTTAAGAAATGTGTTTCTTAAATTTTACTATCCTTATAACTTTTGGTTAGTTCCTAAGATATAGTTTAGTGTTTACTACCTTACGATGTTACCAAAAGATAATGAGTGATTCAATCTAGTAGAACATTTTTAGAAAAGCAAGATGAATTATAATTGATGGAACTTTATTGAAAGGAAAATTATTTTAAAGTCACATTTAATTTGTGTTCATAGGCATACCAATTATATTTATAAGTGATTATAATTGTGAATATAATTTTTATTTGGAGATCAAAAGAGAAATAAACAAATGTGATGAACAATCTCGGGTGATGCATATTTTATCTACTCAAAATATTTTTGTCGAGATGCTATATATCTTTAAAATATTTTAAAATAATTTTTATTATATATTAAAATATTTTTAAAAAATATAAATTAAATAAAAAAAATAAAATATTACTTAAAACTAATTAATATAAATCTTAATATATATTGCCTTTAATCATTTTATTCTTTTAACTACATAAATATTGAAAAAAAAAATTAGATTTAATTATTTCAAACTGAAATTTTATTTAATAAAATTATTTGAAGAAAATATATTATAAATATTTTAAAAATTAATTAAATTATTAATAAAAGAATAAGAAAATATAATTAATTAACTTAATAATTAATTAATTTGGACTAGAGTGTATATATATATAATTAATTAAGTTTATATTTGATGAAATTATATGTGGGAATAATAATTTTTATAATTTAGTAACAAAATAATAATTCTTAAGAATTTTTGAAAATTAAATATATATCTAAATAATTTAAGATAAATTGAAAATAATTATTTTTTAAATTTTAAAATATCAAAATAAAATATATTTTATAAAAATTATATTGATTATTGATTTATAATTTTTGAATAAAAAATAAATATTTCATAAATTTGTAAATATTTAAATATATTTATAAAAATAAAAAATAAAAAGAGAAAAGATGTCATGGAGATTATAAGGAGACACTCTACCCTATTTTTATTACTTTATAATTATATTTAAATCTTTAAAAAAATACCAATATAATATTTTAGCTATAAGTATATTTACACTCTTTTTCCATATTAAAAAAATAATTAATTACTATTTCTCTCTGTAAAATGACCAAATACATTAAATCCCCATAATCTTTCAAAAATATATTAACTCCGTTTTGACGAATGTCACAATATACTATTAGATTATTCCGTCCAATTTTGCCGTTAATCAACCTTACAAGAGCAGTAAAAAAAGACAGAAATGTCATTACTCTTTAATTTTAATTAATTACATTTTATTTTAATTTTAATTTTTTTTAGGATTAAAAAAATATATTTTTATATTTTTGACAAATTTGAAAATAAAAATATTTTTAAAAAATATTTACTTTTTATTTTTAAATTTGTTAAAAATATGAAAATAAATTTTTTATTTATATTAAAAATTTAAGAAGAAATAATTTAATTTCTTCTTAAATTGTTTTTTAAAATAAAAAATAATTTTTTTTAAAAAAAAATATTTTTGTTTATTTTTTTATTTTAAAATGTAAAAAATATTAAAATAAATTTTTTAACCTTAAAAAAATTTTAAACAAAATAAAATATAATTAATTAAAAATAAAAAATAAAAATATTTCTATCTTTTTACTATTTTTTGTTGGGTTGACATAGGGTTGTTTAAAGATTGACTAATGATAAAATTGAATGAAAAAATTTAATAATATATTATGATATTTGTCAAGAATGAGTTAATATATTTTTAAAAAATCAGAAAGATTTATTATATCCAGTTATTTTATAAAAAAAAAATAATAATTCACCCTTAAAAAAAAAAAAAAAAAAAAAAAAAAGCTTTTGAGTGAGTTCCGCTCTTGGTCTATACTCTATGGCTTGAAAACTATTGCAAGTAATAAAGCAAAAGATTAAACCGTAAGTCAACACGAAAAATCTGAAGTATTGGTAGTTCTTGAAAATCGACAATTCTCACATGCCTAATAAAAAATACACATCAGGAGTCACGAGATAGAGAAATTGCACATCAAAGGACCACCACTTACTCTCTCATTTGCTCAAAAAGTAGCAATAGACACATTTCCATTATAAAATTTTCTTAGCAAAAACTAAGTATTTTCCTAGAAATTAAAGATATGCTTTATTCATGCTAATATCGCACTGCACTTTTTTTTTTTAGTCTCTTTCTCAAGTTTCCAACCGTTAAAATTCTGACCTAAATTAAGAAAACATGGTCTCTAAAATTATAGCATTACTTTAAAAGTATGGAAAATAGAGTTTGAAGTTCATATTTTTCTCGTCAACCAAACAATAAATAAAAGAGTAGGGGAAGGTCCCAAAAATTCATGGTACCTTGTTTATCAAAATGATGTTTATACAATTATGATCATTGAACTCCTAATTATGGAGACAAACCCAAAATACTAGTACTGATAATAATAGTAATAAGAGAACATCTAATGTCTGCCTCCCAAAAAGTAATATTAACACTCCATTGATATCAAGTCTACTCAATTAGCTAGCTGGGTCCAATTCAAAACTCGAAATTATTAAGGTAAAAAGCATCTGCAAAACAGTCTAATAAAATTAGTCTCCAGCATAGTAGGTGGATTAAGGAAAAATTGATGCATAATTTCAAGAACCGAAAAGCTTAAAAATGGGATAGCAACTTCATTATCATGCACGGAACAGCAGGAAATAGAAGAATGCCCAAAGAAAGCTTTCCATTGATCCACACTACCACGCTGTAACATGAACATCAACTAAACACAAAAGGCCGGTTGCACACAATAAAAGGGCTAGGGACAGAACTTTTCAGAGATGCCGTTATATTAGGAAACCCATTTTCTGATATCAAGCTAATATAAAAGAATCTTCTATATCATTACTTTTGCTTGCAGTCATCTTCAACTCCGCCGTTCTTCAGGGCTTTCAACTTTCTGTAACCTTTATCGGTGCCAAATATCCTGACATCAAAATGAAAGAGATATCACATCATAGTCGATACTCAGCAGAATATATCATTTTCCACACACTGGAAATATCGGAAGTTAGCAACTACTAATGAGAAACCAAAGAATGGAAGCAAAAGCAAGTCTTAATTCTCGAGGATCACCCTCAATTATGCTTCTCAATTAGGTTCAAACCGAGCAAGAATACAAAGGAAAATTGCAATCAGAATTGATGGACATTGAATCCCATGAAAGTATTTCAGTTACATATAGCCAAAACAATACTGTCATCAAGCACGTCACTATTTCACTCTTTTTTTAAAGGCATTAGATCCTGTAAGTTAATATTTATAAAAAACATGGTTAACAAATTTTTAATTGACAGTGCCTCTGCTGAGCATTGTTTCCTAACATGCCAACATGATAAATAAAGATCAGGAGATAAGAATACCATTGATACCTCATCTAGAGCATGTAGAGAGTTTCATAGGCTGAAATACCCACAAATATTCACTGATCACATATAAGGTTGCTTCAAATGGAACAGTGACACAGCTTATCACCAACTTGCAGAACAAAGAAAGATTCCTAGTATTCATGCAAACATTCCTTTCTTTTTCCTTCTTTATTTTCTTCATTTAAAAAAAAAAAAAAAATACTTGCATGAAGTCGAAAGAAAATTTTCTTTACTGAACAAAATAAATCATCTAAATCAAAACATTGTGAAAATTGGCCTGACAAAATCTCAAAAATGGGAGTTAAGGACCTAAACTGAATGTTTGACGATAAGACTTGCACACATTGCACAGGCTCTTGAATGCCCCCATGTTCTGCAAACTGAGCCTTTGACAGAAGACTTGCATGGGGAGGAGCACTCCTACAAGTCTCATGCGCTCAAAAACATCAACATTAAGATATATAACTAGATTTTAGCAACAGTCATTGGGCATTCCCTAACCAAAATTCTGTGATAGAAAAAGAAACGAAGAAAATCCTTCTACAAACTTAAGAGCTAGACAGAGGCTCTTGAAAAGGAATAGAACTGATTCACCTATATTTTAGCAATAATTTAGATTTGTGCTAATATTATAAATACTCTTGGCAATTTCATTTACAAGTAGGACTTGACCAGCTTTCTAGGTTTTAAAGTTGAAAAGCTTTTTATTGCGTAATAGACAAGCTTTCTTCTTTTATTACAAGGATTCATGTAAATTGGTGCAAGTTCTTGTAATGAGCTGGATGCCAGAGGACATTTGACATTATGTCAAGGGCAAGGAAATAACCAAAAAGACAAGCAAGCATAGAAACCCAGCAAGGCAGAGTCAGAGAGCTAAATAAAATCCAGCTCAGTTATTGACTAGAAAATAATATTTGGTAAAAAAGCAGAGACAACGCCTTCTAGGTTCTAGCCTGATTCTATCTTGTTAACCACAAAACGTCAAAAATCTAGAGTTGCCATCTGGTTCATATGATTTATAAATAAAATGACAAAGTTTACATTACCATACAGAAGCGAAGATGGTGCTCCAAGTAACATAAGCCAAACCACTCACCAGTCCATGTAGACAAAAGTAGATGAGTAGTTTCCAGATTTAGTATATAGCAACCGGTGGTGATAGTCATGAAAATCAGCACTGAGATTTAAAACAATGTTAGAAACAGTAATAAAGATGAAAGAGAAACATAAAGCTTCAGAAATAATCATACCAGCAAGAAGAAAAAAATCACTCACCCCCCATACAAAGGTAAAAAATTGGAAAGACTCCATGGGAAGTGGTAACCACAATGTGCTTCAACTGTCTCTAGCACTCTGAGCACCATCCAAAACCACAAAGTCATCAAATGGGGACCAGTGATGGCAGGACCAATAATAGTAGCAAAGCCAAGGAACAATATCTCAGCAGGGTGAGCATATTCAGATGTCAGTCCAAATGGTGTAGCATATCTGCATAAGCAATAACCAATAAGTGCATCCTAAAAGCAACTCAGAGATAAAATTGCTCAAAAATTTAGACTAGATAGAACAATTAATGCTCTCACTTACTCATGATGGATACTGTGCACATGCTTGTACAGCCACTTTGTGTGCAGAATCCTATGTCCCCAGTAGAATACAAAATCTTCCAGGATGAAGTAGAATATAATCTGTGTTAGAACTACTTTCCTGCAGAAGCAAAACCAGAATCTATGATTCACAGGAAAACAAAAACTGCTGAAGGAGGAGTCAATACCAAATAAGTTATCCAAAAGGTTTGCATTGTATCGATAACAATTATAGCACCAGATACTGTAAAAGTGCAACTAAAAAAAGCTTAGTATATAAAGAACCTGAAAATACCAGGACGGCAATGGAAGACTACTTCGCATGCCCATGTATTTGAAGACAGGATAGGAGAATACCATAACTGGTAGATTGACACCAAAATGATATAAAATTAATCGAGTAATGCATTTCTCCTGAGCTGCAGGACTGTTGTTTTTGGTCTGCATAGAACAAGCAACGAGTGATGACATCAGAAAGAAACCAAAAAAAAAAAAAAGCAAACGATAATGGAGCAACATATCTGATCATGCATTAAGCACATCAATAATGGCTTCTATAAAGTGCACAACAGTCAGGTTGGCAATGCTATGTCTGAGGAGAATGCATATATGGCACCATACCAGGCACTTTCATGCATAAAATGGACACCAGTAATAATTACTTGAGTCTAAGAGATAATACAGCTATAACCAGGCATGAACTTCTATGATAAAATAGACATTCAATAACGGCAGCATGCCAACTAGTTCTATTGGATTTTGGAAAAACTATTTTTGCAATATCCCAACATACAGATTGGCTAGGCAAGTCGTTCACTAATTTGGCTTTAACAAATTTAGATAGCAATAACAGCAAGGTGGAAAAAGCTAAACCTGAATCTTGTACTTGCTCAACCACCCTGCCCTTTCCAGATATATGAAAGGAAGTCCAGATAGGAAGAAGACACTTTCATGAAGAAAAAAGCTTCCTAGACATGCCAGTTGAAAGTCACTGAAATGCCTAATCAAATACTGCATAAGAAAAGGAAGTTCAGAAATTAATTTTTGCTATTTTGGAAAGTATAATAGAATGAAATAGAACAATTCAACTCAACCTAATCAAATAAATTTTGATTGCAAAAACCTAATAATTAGAAAATCAATTCAAGCTTTTTGTAAAAGAGATCTCATTATTAATCAACAAGCGATGAGTTTAATCAAAATTTATCCAAAATACATAAACAAAAAGAAAATTGAAATCATTGATAGTCAAATTATTAGTAGCAGAAGCGAAGAACAAAAGATCTGTATTCACATTCTTCTAATATAATGCAAACAAAATAAAACAAATTAGACTCGAAAAACGAATAAACATATAATATAGATCCAAGGAAACAAAGATATCAATCAAATCTAAAGGCTTAATTAGTTAAAGAAAGTAGAGAGATTACGAGCCAGCCAGATTCGATGAGAGAAGCCATGAAAATGGGGCGGAGAAGAGGAGAAGAGAAGAGTTAACAATGGCACTGACAGTGAGAGCAAGGTTCACGAAGCAGAAACAGAACCACCAGATGAATGAAAATGACAATCTGTCAGCTTCAAAGGGAATCCGGAGTTTATATTATTATTATATATTTGCCTATTCGGCTTTTGGCTTTTTCATTATCTTCTGTGATACTTGTATACTCGCTACTTACTCGTATCTTCTTACCAAATTCGTATCTTCCTCTTTAATAAAATAAACATCAATTTGCTACGGTTGATTAGAGTGGTAAAAAAATCGATTGTTTTGAAAGAATAAAATAGATACTGAGATTCTTATGGATTTCACCAAACATTAATTTAAAATAACCATTGTTAATAACTATCAAATTCCAGAAAATTTCATAAAAAAATAAAAAAATAAACATCAATTTGAGGTTTTTTAATGAAATTTAAAAATATAATTTTTAATTTTATGTCTATTAATTAAGTCGCATATATAATATTTATCGCTTATATATATATATATATATATATATATATATATATATAAAGGTAGAATTAGAAAATATTATTAAAAAATTAAAGTTTAAATTAATAAAAATCTTCTAAAATAAATATTTTTATACTCATTATGTCTCATAATAAATATTTTAATTGTAAAATATATAATTATGTATAATTATTAAGAAAATTATTTTTATTTATTTTTATTTTTCTAATTTATTAATTATTTTAATTTCCCTTCATTTTTTTAATTTTCTCACATTCTATATCTCCTAATTATTATTTTTATTTTCAATATATTTTTAATGAGATTATTATAATATTAATATAAAATATAATTTAGATTAAAAAATAATATAATTAAATTGAGATATATTAAAAAAAATTATAATGTTTATTATAGAACGAAGAGAATATATTTTTTTATTTTCTACAATAAACATTATTTTTAAATTCATCAAAATTTTTTGATAAATTATAGAGAAAATCATAATTATATAATTTTAAATATTTTAAATATATTAGTCAAAAAATATCTCAAAAATACAAAAAGAAAAAAGGTAAAAAAACAAAATTCAAGAACAAGAAAAGAAAGATACTTGTAAGTCTTTTTTATATATGGTAGTTTCAAGAATAATCTTGAAAACTTGATAGAAAAAGAAAAGACAAAAAAAAAATCTTTAGGAATGACAAGTTAGTTTTTGATAAAAAAAAATATATAACTTTAAGAAGAAAAGGTGTTGGGCTTTGAGTTTTCAGTTTACAAGAAAATGGATTAAATTTTGTTGAAGTTTTATTTTCTTTTATTCAAACAATATATATATTTTTAATATAATCAATACTTGTTTAAATAATATTAATTAAATAAATTGTTAATAAAAATAATTTTTAAATAAATAATTTTTATTAATATATATAAATAAAATTATTTTAGTGTTATAAATTATATATAATTTTTTTTAAGGTCATTTAAAAAAATAAAAAAATATATATATTTTAAAAAAATTTAGAAAATGAGGCCGTCATTATATATATAAATGTGGATATATTAAAAAATATAAATATAATAATAATTTTATTTACGATTTATTAGATTCATCGATCACGATAATTATTTATAACATTGAATATTTATCAAATAAAGACTCTCAAATATTTAATAAAAATTAACACTTCAAAAGTTTAAATATTAAAGTAAATATTGACTATCTTATATATTTATCTTTAAAGATATATTGATTATTTTATTTTTTTATTTACAAATATTAAATAAATCGAAATAATATTATAAACTTACATAATAGGAATAACACTTATTTTTATAACTCTCACCAAATTAACTATAGGAGTAATACTCCTTTTAATAATTCTTACTAAATTCATATCTTCATAGGAAATTTTTTATATTATATTTTTTTTTATTAAATATAATAATTTATTCATATTTAAATATTTATTAATTTTATTTTTTTATGTGACTAAATAGAGTGAAATAATATTATTGACTATATAATAAAAATAATCATCTTCTTTTAATAATCCTCACTAAATTGTTAAATTTTTTTACCATATTCATAGATAGAGAATTAAAATTTGAAACTCTCTACTCCTTGTAACTTTAAAAGGAATGAGAAGAGCTAATCAAGACAAATTTTATTACCATAAATTATTATCTTTTTTTAGTTAACTACAAAAAAAAATACAAATTATTTTCGAAATTATAATTTTATCACAAATTAAAATTTTTGATAATTTTATATATATTTTTTCAATTTTTAGCAAATTTAGCACTATATCGAAATTCAATAAAAGTTTTGATGCTGGAACTGATATGATATTTTTTGTTATTATTTTGTTATGTCAGAATATGATTAGAAAATTAAATCGAATCAATTTGAATCGATTGATTTTATTTAATTTTTAAAACTTCAATTCAGTTTGATTAATTTTTTTTTTAAATTATTTGGTTTAGTTTTTCAAAAAGAAACCGAATAATTTTTTTATTCGGTTCGATTATTTTTTTAAAATTTTGATTCGGCTTTGGGAGTTTTATTTTGATTTATTTCAAAATGAACCGACCGATTGCTTACACTTTTATTTATTTATTTATTATTATTTTTTTTATTTTTGATCATTCAATACTAAAAATATTGATTTGTTAAAATTGGTTCGGTTAGATTCGGTTTGTATATTTTGATTTTCTTTTTAAGATCGAAATAACTAAACCAAATTGAACTGAAATAGAAAGCAAGTTATTCGGGTTGAACTGATATATTTTGGTTTGATTATTAGGTTATTTAAATAATATATATATATATATATATAGATTTGGTTTATTTAGTTTCTTTTTTAAGAAAACCAACCCAAATAAAAAAATCAAAATTTCAAAAAAATTAATTGAATTGAACTAAAATTTTAAAAATTAAATCAAATCGACCAATTCAAATTGGTTTGATTCAATTTGATTTGGTTGATTTAATTTAATTTTCTAGTCAGATGCTGACATGACAACAAATAATAATAATAATATTACATTAATACATCACATTAATTCTGACACCGAAACTTTGATTAGATTTCGATTTTATGCTAAATTTGCTAAAAATTGAAAGTATATTTATAAAATTGTCAAAATTTTTATTTCGTAATAAAATTACAATTTTAAGAATAATTTGTAATTTTTGTATAATTAATCCTTTTTTTCACTAATATAATTTAAGCAAACATATAGCTTTTGAGAAAATAAAAAGAACTTATGAATTATTAATTAAGAAATTAATTAATATATTTAAATAAAATTGAATAACTTTCGCTATTTAACTACAATTAAGTTTAAATAATTATTTTTTCCTAAAAAAAAAGTTTAATTAGTTACTAATTTGTAATAGAAATGTAACTTACAAATAATGCATGACATTTAAAATTTCATTTAAAATGACATTTAAGTATATAATTTTATTTTATACTTTTGAACTATATAAAATACGATAATTTATTTATTCTTTTATCTAAATAACTAAAGTATTTTCATACTAATTTATATATTTATTAATATTAAATAATTTTGAATTTTAAAAAGATACTGATTATGATTTAATGTTTTTAAATAACAATATATATAATTTTGGAGCAAAAGATAGTCTTTCAAATAAAAGTAAAACTTATAATTTTACATAATTTCATCAATCAATAAATCAATTTCAAAAAAAATTATTTTAAATTGTTTATTTATTTAAATAAATTAATTAGTTAATAAAAATGCAAGATAGAATAAACTAAAAAGCTTTTGTTCAACAAGTAAAAAATTCCACTTTTTATGGATAGGAGATATGCTTGACATGAGAATTGGTTAATGGGAATTAAAGGATGGAATGTAAATGAAAGTTATTAATTTATAAATGGGATTTAACAGAAGTTAAATGTTTATTTTCATTGATTTGTAAAGGTCTAATGCATTAATTTCCTATGAATTTTACATCATTTAGTAATTATATTTTATTTTTAATTTTTAAATAATTTTACACTAATTTCAATATTATTTGCTATTATATCTGGAAAACCTAAATTGAAAAAAATTATACAATCTTCTATTCTAATTAGTATATTTTAATTCCATAATATTTTTAAGAAATCTATTAATAATAACTTAATAAGAAAAAAAAGAAGTAAAAGAACAAAATCGTTTTAATGAAAGGGAAAAAAAACATGTACATTGCGCTCAAAATCCTTTATTCATTGGTAACAAAAATAACCGACAATGAAGAAGCAACTATTGCATTTTTCTTTTTTCCTCATTTTCTCCAACGATAAGAGACCAGGAAAACTTTAATTTGAAAAAGGAAGAATTAAGTGCTTTATTTCGAGTCCTTTTGACTTAGAGAACCAACTTAATCATCCACGTACAAAGGAAATTAAAAAGGAATTAAAAAATAAGAGTAATTTAAAAAACTAATTCTATCCAAAAAGGAGTAAATTAGGCAAACTAAATTTAAAAAGAAATTAGTTTTAAGAATTTTGTAAGAAGGGGTACCCGTAGAACCCATCAATTACTACAATGCAATCATAATATTGCAGTGGAAATACATTTACCCATCATCAATCACATAACAACAAATATAACCATTCACTCACATAAACACTATTCATTCTGTCACTCTATCATTCATTCTGTAAATACTATAATCGTATCATTAATAATCTTCAATATTTTCATTCATACATGTTCATACTCTAATTATACCATACAAAACCCATGGAGCAGGTAGGATATGAACATTCAAAAATAATACAGTGTTTAATATAATTACACTACTATGAGATTGTAGAATCCACAAAGAGCCAAAAGAGCTGGGATATCTGCCTCCTACTCTGCACCTGAGAAGATAAACAGTGAAAGGGTGAGTATATATGATACTCAGTGAATCTAATATGCATCGACCAATAAAATAAATAATGGAACATCAATAAGCAATAAACATATGACATAAATGGATCAAACTGCCAGAATATCTGTAATACAAAATCAAGTACAGAATATGACTGTAAGTAAGCAATTACATTCAAGAAGCATATATCACATGAACAAGATGGAAATGACAGATATAGAACCAAGAAACACATAGAAATGTGTCAAGTACAAATCACAATATATGTATATAAATATAACATAAGACGGATCGGGTCTTATGACTAGGACATCCCTTTCTAGTATAGGGTATCAATCAATATAATGTGCACAAGGCTGACAACATGAACTCGCTACCCTGTCGGAACGACAGTTCTATCAAATCACCTCGGAATCAATAGAAGCGATAAACACATCAATAGATACCATTTCAAAATAATGGCATCGGCAATGTCAATAACTCATTAGAAATCAATTGGATGAGTATAAAATCAATAAGACATCAATAATAATCGATTAAACAATGACCAAAGGTCTAACAACCAATAATAGGAATAAACAAAAATTGGTCATTTGCGGCAAAAAAATTGACGCAATTGGCATGCCATTGTCGCTGGTGACGGTGGCATTCAAATGGTTGGCATACAGTTTTTTCGGCATGGTTTTGGTACAATATTGACATTGCCCTAATTATCAACAAATATACACATGGAAAACAATTTATAAGTAACAACCATAACTCAATAATCTTCATTAAGTATATCAATTTGGTATGAAGAACAAGTCCAAAACTAAAGCACAAAATTAGGCATTTTGCCACAAATAGGGTTCAGCCAAAATGACCATTTTGTATGTGGATTCCAATTGTCATTATAATAATTTAGGTATATAATTTGATGCATAAAAGACTCACCTATCACTCCAAATCACCTAGCAAACTTGCTTCACCACCCAATTCCTCAATTCCTCGTTATAGGCCAAAATCGACGATTTTCTTCAATCGAATTTTCTACAATAATGCGAACATCAATTAAACACCAATAAACATCCAATTGACTTATTCTATACTCAATTTACATACTAACTCATATACACAAAATTATATCATACAACTTCACTTTAGGGTTTGAAAATTTGGAAAAATTATTTAATACATCAATTAGTGCAATTAAACCATTTACCCAATCCTACCAACACCTAATTAACCTAATTAAACCATAAAAACCAACAAACGAACAACTTATCCAAAATTCTCAAAATGGCCGAAATTCCCTCTTCCTTTGTTCTTGAATTTCCTTGAATTTCTATGTTTTAATTTGATGGATAAATGTTTGTATGATTTTAAATTCAAGATTTCAACACTTTCTCTTTACAAATTTGAAAGAAAAATCAATTGGAATGGAAGATGAGAGTCATGGATGAAATGAAGAGAAAATAGGCAAAAATATTTCTAAGTCTTGCTTATATAGTAAGACAAAAATGACAAATTTCATTTTTAGTCCTCCAACTTTTCTTAATTTACTTTTGGTCCTTTTTTACTCGTTAATTTATTCTAACAATTCCGTCGTAAATTGGAATTCAAAGTGAATGTTCATACATATTATTTTTATTAATACTAATTAATAAAAATATTTTTAGAGCTGTTCTGAAATTCAGACTGTCGAAATTCCACTATACCCCCAAAATTCCCTTTATTTACGGTTTTGCCATTGTTTACTTTATCAGTGATCTTAAACATTTTTCTCATCTTTCTTTTTATTGTATTTACATATGAATATACATTATCATTTACCCTCTTGCCAAAATCAGAAATTCATCCGTTGACCGTATTGCTATTTTTACGGCAGCGATATCGGTACCGACGATTTCCTAAAAATTTTCTCGTTTTCGCTCTAACTGAGCTTTTAAAATTATCATTAGCCATTTTGATAATTTTAATCCATATACTAAGTACTTATTTCACAAAAATATGTTATGCATATATATAGGGTATTACATAATTGGTAAGTAATTTAGTAGTTTGATGGGTCATGTCCAATAAATTATGATATAAATCAGTTCTAATACCACGTTAAATTTTCGATATTATGATTTAGGGATAAATGGAAAGAGATCAAATCCATAAAAAATAATATTAAATTTTAATACGTGCTTAAAATTAATTATAATTTAAAGTTAAAACTAACTATTAGTTAATTATTTCTTAAATCCATGGATACTCTTAATAATTTTATATTTTTTCACCGTGAAATTATTATATCTTAACATTAACATTAACATCCAAGGAATGAGTTTCTATGGAGATATAGAGACTACTTCTAGAGGCAAGGATTGTGGGGAAGAGCTCCCACAAATCTAATGCATGATTGGAGCTCAAAAAAGAAAGAAATAGACAGACTAGACTTGGGTTTCGCAAGCCCAACTTGTGTGTTAAGATTATTGTGAGAAGTTTATATATTTCTTCTTAAATTAATTAAAGGAGTATAACTCTATTTATACATATCTAATAAAGTTAAAAAAGAAACAAATATAGAGCAAATAAGGATTCCTAATTAATACATAATCCTTAATACAAGTAGAATTCATATTTTACAATATAGGAAGAAAATATATCTCTAACAAGTAGAATTTCTATTCTACAATATAGGAAAAATCTCTAACACTCCCCTTCAAGTTGATGCTGGAAGATTCTGAAGGTGTAACTTGACACGATTTGGAATGAATAAACAATGACCCAAAGATTTCGTAAAAATATTAACAAGCTAATCATTAGATTTAATAAACTGAACCTGTAAAAATGTAGTAAGGCCAATCACATATGAAAAAAAAAATCTCAGTAAGAGATGAGAGTAGCCAAGTATAAAGTATCTGGTCATATAAAAACCATGTTTCATATGCATGATTTTAAATTTCATGGGGATTTTCACCAGTACTCAGAATAGTTAAGAGAGGAGATGGAACAGTTCCACTAATAAAAGAGGTTAATTTTTGATAATTAAGAAGGGAAATAAATTGAGTTTTTCAAATTAGATAATTTTTGCTGGTTAATTTTATGGAGAAATTTTGATGAGTGTGTGTAGAGGGACGAGAAAGACTTGGGTTAGATGATGAAGAAGTAATAGAAGCCATTCTAAAAGACTTATGGAGGAGAAAGTTGGAGGAGTGAGGGTAGAAGGAAGAGAAGGAATTGGGTTAGAGGATAAATGAGTAATAGAAGTAATTAGAAAAGAATTATGGAAGAGAGATTTTGATGAGTGTGGGTAGAGAAAAGATAATGAATTGGGTTAGAGGATGAATAAGTAATATAAGCATTTATAAAAGAATTATGGAGAACTATGGAAGATGAAAGAAACAAAGATTGTTGGAGGCGCAGAAAAAGATGAAGAAAGAAGGGAGAAAAAAAAATTATAGATCTCGTGGGAAGTTTGCATATTTCTTCTTAAATTAATCAAAGGAGTAACAATCCTATTTATACACATCTAATAAAGTTAAAAAAGAAATAAATATAAAGCAAATAAGAATTTCTAATTAATACATAATTTTTAATATACCTAGAATTTATATTTTACAATATAAAAAGAAAATATATCTCTAATAAGTGAAATTCTTATTTTATAATATAAGAAGAATCTCTAACACTCTGCAGGTCCCGCAAGGGAGCCTATGGTTCCACAAGGCCAGCCTGCGATAGCAGCAGGTTTTTTCGGCACTCTTGCTGATTTTCTTCCATTTTTGCTTTGTTTCGTTTTCTCGGAATTTCGTTTTCTGATTTTTGGCATTACCAACATCTGATAATACGTTGGGACGCTAAAACATGTGTTCACAACTATTAATCAATGCATGTGAATTGAGTGTATGGCAAAAGCTTTGGTGGCCACAATCTCCAAAATGCATGTGAATTGAGATTACTATTAATTAATACATGGCCAGTCTTGATCCAGCATGTGCATTTTTTAGTTCCTGAAATTATGGTTCGGGGGTACCC
Organism: Aleurites moluccanus; assembly: GCA_948193065.1. NCBI lineage: Eukaryota > Viridiplantae > Streptophyta > Magnoliopsida > Malpighiales > Euphorbiaceae > Aleurites > Aleurites moluccanus. Next base: position 45,194 of record CANXYC011299418.1, read on the forward strand.
ACTCTCTTGGGTGGCTCTTGAACCTGACATTCATTTAAATTTTAGTGTTAAAAGATAGAAAATATAGAAAGAATGGCTTAGAGTTGTATTAAATTTGTCTTTGAATCTTGTCCAGTAATTAGCTTTATATTGTAACCTGTTGGAGTAAGATATTGAAATTAGATTATGTATTACCATTATGTTATTCACCCCCTCAATGTTACAATTTCACTCTCATTAATCTGTCAAAGATAAAAGACCAAGACAGTGAGTTATTGTTCTTAATTTATTCTTCGCATACTCTGTATGTATATGTCTTTGATAATTTATTGGCACGCTTCTGTATGTTAAAGTCAAGAAGAAATTGCATGTTAAATTTTCTAAAATAAGCTAGATTTCTTGTCTGAATAGGTTATCATAAGGCTTGTCTTGTTATTCTTCTCGAGTTTTAATGGACTTCTAATTAGTTATTTTTTCTTCAAGCTGTTGGAATTAATTGAGTTGTAATTAGTGTTTTTAATATATTATATTTTCTTTGTGATGGTTTCTGTTTTTGTTCATTAAAGGAAGTCTAGACAAATTATACAGTACAAGGATTTTGTTATTGTCCACATGCATTTTGTTATTCATTTTTCATTTATACAGTACAAGGATGTTTCATTGAATACATTTTCATTTTTTCCAAGTTTACATGGCAAGGCACTTATAGCGAGACTACTTAGGATATATCATTACCGATTGATTCATCTTGTGGAATTTATTACTCAACTAGACACGTCCAAAAAATAGAACATGACGTTCTTAAAGTATGGAACTCGTCTACACTACTAATACCCATAAAATCTCTACTATGAATTCATCAACCATCAATTCTTACAAATTAAATTCAACACAATTTTCTCATATCTCAACCCATCATCAAACATTTAATTATAAAATTCAAACGTTGTTAATTAATTAATTTACACCATTTAACTACATAATATACATATAAACTACCAATTAATTTAGTTTAACCATGGAGCTACTAAGGATCATAAAAGTAATAAAGTATAGATTATTTACATGACAAATGAAACCTGATTCCTTTGTAAAAGAAAAAAGTCTCAGCAACCGTTACCGACTATTCTTTACCTGAAAAATTTTAAACCACTAAAAGAATGAATTTTACAACTTAATGAGTTATAAACATATTATTATGTATAAAGGTTAGGTAAATACAGGTAATCCACCAAATGTTTATATTAAAGGTAACAAGTAGCAATATAAAAATAAATCAATGAATAGGTAAAATGAAGGAAAATAAAATATAATATATTTAAGGCCTCATGCTCGTAAATATCTCATTAGTTATATTTATAGTAGTTTAAACTCGTGAAATAACATAAGGTTGATCTAATCTTATGGCTAGGATTTATCCCTTTATAGCTAAGGTTAATATATTAATCAATATGCATATTGCCGATAGTTTTCATCCATTACCCCATTGAAAAGTAGTTCTGTCATGTAATGAGATATAATATACAATAAAGACCAAAATATTAATAGATTCACATAAAGTGTCAATGGCATATGGAAATTCAAAATCAAATCAATCAATATTCAATGGTCATCTTTGGTTTCAATAAAATTTAACAACATTAATGTAAGGAATTTCAAAGGTAAATTTTCAATACAAATTTGAGTCAATGGCACATGGTTAAGCTAGGTTCAAGTTTCATTGAAGTCCAAATATTAAATGGTAATCCAAATATTAAATGGTAAGAAACATTAGATTAAACATTTGGTGGATTGGAAATTAGTTTCTTTGAGACATTTTATCAAACACATTGTAGGCATAGTATTTGATTCATTTGGTTAAGATTTGGTGGCATATGCAAGTTGGCTTAATTAATACATATCAAGCTCACATCACCATAATTATATCAAACAACTCAAATCAAGCAAGAATCAAGAATAGTTTACATTGAAGGGTAAACAAAAATCCATGGGAGGGCACCAAGGCCATTCGGCCATTATAGGAAAAATTGAGGGAGGAATTTTCAAATTCAACTAAGAATTCAAATGACTATAATATTGAATTTATAACTCACCTAATAACTTAGTTGCATCAAAATCACTTTAAAACTTCAATTCCTCACATTAGGTAAATGTGTTCTTCTCCACCATCATCATCCTCCGTTCCTTGTTTCTTTGATTCTACAATACATATTTAGCTTATTTTAGGCTATTTTAAATATGGAGAATTATAATCTAAACTTAATTTGAATTATACATATTTATACTAAAAATTAAATTTTAGCATAACCATCTATTCAAACTCTAAACATTATATAATTATGTATATCTATCTAGATGCTAATATATTCATATATAATCACCAAAGAACTCATTATTGATTGAAGATAGTAGAAAAAATGGATATACTTCAAGTTTTTCAAAAACCCAACATAGCTCCCTTAAATTGTTTAGGATTTTCTTTAGAGTTTTGATGAAAATTTTTAATATCTAAGGTATTTTTAGGTATTAAACTAGGTATAAAAATTATAGGATTCAAATTTAGAGTTGATTTAATGAAGAAATTTTTATTGGTAGAAAGAAAAATGAAGATGGAGTTTTCGGCCAAGAGGGGGGAAGAAGGAGAAATTTTTAAGCTAAAAATGAAATTCTCTAGAATATTTGGATATTTATGAATTTTTAATATTTATTATTTAGCCCCTCAATTTTTCTTATTTGCAAATTTACTTTAAAAGTTTCAATATTTACACTTTATGCCCAAAACTCATTTTAGATACTACTAATTTTCATAATTTATTTATCATGTAAATTTTAGATCTCAAAATTAATTTAATGAAATTCTGTGTTAAATTGAATATTTTAGGTACAAAATTTAAAATTCAGATATTAAATTGTTATTTTACCTGTAACTGTCTATTTTGAATACTAAATTATTATTTTGCGTCTAATTGTCTAATTAAGAACTATAAAGTCAACTATATTAATAAGTGAAATCAAAATTTAAATATGAGCATATTGCATTTAGTGCTAAATGGATATTAATAGGAGAAAAAAAAAGTGAAACATATTAAAGAACATGAAAGATTTAAGGTCCAAGTTGTTGGAGAGATTTCTAACCTTCCAAGTTATGAAGAAAAATTATGAACATGCTATAGAAATTCAAAACATATGGTCCTATTATAGGAAGTATGGCAAGAATAACTCTAATCCAAAAATATTTTAAAGAATAAAATATAAATAAGTCTATGACATTGGGAATGAACCATTAATACATAGGAAAATAAGAAACCATGTATAATGAAAATAATACATTAATTAATGTATATATGGTAAATATATCTTCATATATGTCATTGTCAACAAAATTAAGAAAATAATAAATATATATATTATAATCACAACATGATTACTTATTAGCTACCTCTACAGCTATCACCTAGTCTATACTCACCATCTCCGAGGCTAAACTAATCATTACATTTGTGTTAACAAAAAATAAAAATACAAAACAAATAAACATCAAAGTTAATCAGTGAACTCCAAAGGCTCCATATTATTCATCACCATGTTCACATGACAAACAATCACCATTCAAATGCCATTTCGACAATCAAAATTTTTTTCTCTAAAAAATCAAAGCATGCAAAATACAGTCCCATGAACTCTGTACCGTAGGGAATTAAATTCAGCAAATGGGCCACAAAAAAAAACCTTCATAACCTGGGAGGGCATCAAATCCAACCCACAAAAACCACGACCCAACCCAAATTATATTTGCACTTGCAAAATCATAAACATGCAAAAAAAGACAAAACGATCGATTCAAAAATAAGAAACATGAAAACAAAAAATCAAAAAAGAAAATTTATACAAAATCGAGAACCAACAAACAAAAAAAATAAAAAAATAACATATTTGCATAGAAATGAAGAAAATAGAGAACCTCTACTGAAACCCAAAAAAATAGCAAAAATTTTTCATTCAAAACCGAGAACCCAACAAATAAGAAATAAACAATAAAATAAAAAAATATATTTGCATAGAAATGAAGAAAATGGAGAACTCTACTGAAACTCAACAAAATAGCAAATTTTTTTTTTGCAAAATCTTAAAATCCTAAAACTCATAAGAAAATTTTATTCAAACCACAAAATGCATATTAAAACCCACAAAAAAAAAATATACCTAAAGATTTAATGATGATCAGAACTTCTTCCCCGATCTGTTATTTCATTGATGCGAATGAAGTGATGAGGAAAGCAAATAAAAGAAGAATGAGTGAATAAGTGAGAAAAGCAAAATGAGTGAATAGGTTAGAAAAGCAAGGGAAATGAGAATGAGATTATAATTTTAAATTGAGCAAAAAGGGGACTCGATGCAATTTGTTGTTACAACAATAACTTTGAATATGAGAACTTTTGATGTGAAGTAAGCCAAAAAGAATATGATACGTGTGATTTCTTTTTATATTTTGCCATTATCCACATTTACAACTTTATCCTCATTTTTATTTGGCAAAAATATACAATTTCAGATTTAAGGAAACAAATTGGGAATCACACACTTAAATATACTAAACGGTGTTGTATTGTTTAAGGAGTTTCATGAAAATGGGGGCATAAACATCATTTTAGGGGATGAGTATTGTTTCAGGGAACAGTGCCCATCTACCCACTTTTAATGTATAGATAGACGTTGACTCGAGCAAATTTGGATTTGCTTTTCAATTTCTAAGTGGATATTTTTATCTCCGTTATTTCTATTATCATGACCTTATCTATTATGAATGTAGGAAAGGGCTAAAACTCTTACAACATAATGTATGGGTATATCAAAATTTTTTTAGACCATAAATAATGTGAAGTATGAAATTTTTTCTCGTAATTAAAAAGATTAAATAAATATAAATGAGTGAAAAGTTATGATAAGAGTTTGGTCCCAACTCAAATAAATGAAATTACTGTTCAATCTAACTGTTTAAAAAATAAGAGATTCAATTTTAAAGTATAAATATTAAAAATATAAATATACGTAAACGAATCTATTATTAAGTAAAGAGCGCGTAATTCTTTAAATTTTAATTTTAAGTATAAATTATTTGAATTTAAATTTTTTTTAATGAATTTAACATTTGGTGAATTTATTATTATAAATTAATACTGTTAATTGCTTTAAAAACTATAGATTGCATTCAGTTAGAACAAAATACAAGATAATAAATTATATTTCACATTATAAAAAATAAATTGAAAATTATAAATAATTTTTTTTTGAATGTGGTATAATCTAGAAGCTTGGCAGTTGGATAGAGCTTTCAAAATTATAAACGTGGATAATTAGGAAGCATGGCAAATTGGATGGATGGAGCTTTCAAAATTATAAACGTGGACAATTAGGAAGCATGGCAAATTGGATGGATGGAGCTTTCGAAATAATTCCACGGTAGGCAACGTGATAACTTAGGCACGCTATAAAGCGTTTCTACCAAGTAATACCCGATGGTTTGAGACGATAATATTTAATTCGCGCATTAAATATTTTTAATTATTAATTATTAATATATATATTATTAATTAAAAAAATTTATATTATTTTATTATCAATCAAAAAATTATTTTGATTGTAATAAAATTTATTTTTAATAAATAAATTTTATAAATATTTATGAATTGATTATAATAATTCACGATTTATTAATTATATTTCTATACTAATTATATATTAATAATTATTCTACCAAATATCCCCCTTAATCACGCTTCAAGTTGTGGGCAGCAGTAATATACTAATGCTTATAATAGTTACTAAATTTGGCCATTAATGATTCAGTCCTCAATAGAACTACCTATTGAAGCCTGGTCAACGTCTACTTCGTTTCAAAGCGTGAAGAAATGTGCGTGGTTAAATAGTGTCCTGTCGTTTGGTTGAAGCATGGACATTTTCGTGCTCACACCGCTATTTGCCATGGTATAGATCAGGCTTTATCTAAATGTGGATGCAATAAGCGTGGGTATCATGAATTTTGAGCGCAAGGATAGAACCATTTTCTTACAATGAATAAAGTATGATTGTTTGAATATCAATAATAAACTCAAAATTAAGAAAATAAATTATATATTATAAATAGTCTAAGAGAATAAGATACTTATATAAAAAAATATATTTTTTTTAAATAGTAAATCTCATTAAAAAACAATAAATCCTAAAAATAAAACAAATAATAATAAATTCATGCCAAAAAAGTCAGATTACATATCGAGAAAATCTTTATTTATTGAATAAGAAAATTATAAAGAAAAGAGAAAGAAACCATAGGCGATGAAAAGAAAAGATCATTAGTGACTTAAAGAAAGAACTCTTACAAAACAACCATTTAAAAAGAAAAAAAGAAAAAAGAAAAGAAAAGAAAATGACTAGAGTTTTCTTATAACAAACGATTTAAAATAACTCAAATCTTTCATAGATTATGAAAAAAGTGAAGGCCATAAAAGAAGATTGTCCACCCGATAAGGAAGTGCAAAAAAAAAAAAAAGTATATATATATATATAAATATTGAAAAGAGGAAATCGATTATAAATCTATTGTTCAAAAAAATATATATTTATTATTAAATTATATTTCGATATGTAACTATAAAGAGTATACTTAATAATATTTAAATTAGATATTAGTACTAGTGTGAGTATTTTGGAAAGGGAGGCCATGGCTCCCCTTTAGTCTCCTCCCTCCGTTGTTGGCTTCCCTCACTTTGACATTTATTAAATATATTAAAAAACTCTCAAATTTTATGAAAATTAGTATGTGATTTTAAAGAAATAAGAAAATTTAAATTCTAGCATATATGAATGAATAACAAATAAAAATTTTAGAAACTTTAGTTATTATAGATACTCTTAGCTTCATATTTTTCCTGTTAAATTATCAATTCTAATACTTTATCAATACAAGTGTTAAAAAAATTTTAAACTTATTTTTTTTTGTTTTGATTCTAGATACATATTTTTATTTTAAAATTAATAAATCATTTTTTTATAAATAAAAATTTACAGTATTCTAAAAAAATCAAAATATATTTAATCATGAATGAAAATACTCTAATGATATTTAATATTTTTTTATAATGATGAAGTAGATAAATTAATTATATCTTATATCAAATATATAATTCAAATCCATTATCAATAGAGTCAAATATGAGATTTGAGAGGTTTTAAGCGCTCAGCTTTAAAAAGGGTGTATTCAATCTAAATTTTTAAAATTTTTTATGAATTTAAAAAATTAGAATGTATTTAATTCAGATTTTAAAAAATTATGTGAAAATAAGATGGTATTTAATTAAAACTTTTAAATACGTGCAAGTTAATGAATATTCAATTAAGATTTTTGTAAAGTTTTTAAAAGTCTATCAGTATTTAAAAAATCATTAACCTTTAAAGAAATAGAATTTAAAGACTTTAAATGACTTTTTATTTATTAATACTAACAAAATCTCTCCAAAATTCTTTTTCACTTCTCTCAAAATTTTAAATGATTTTTATTTTTTATATGCTTACAGGAGAAATAATCAAACCGAATCAAATCAAATCAAACTAAATTAAAATATTATTATAAATAATGAATTTATTTTTTAAAATTATTCGTTTAAATATATGTATAGTTGTATACTCAAACTTACATTGATAATATTATTTTTTATATTTTTTAAATATTATTATTTAGAGTAACAATCTATTATTAATATGAATCCAAATAAGAAATTTTGATTTTATGCAAATATCAAAATAGCTCTTATAAATTAATTAAAGTCTATAAAAATTTATTTATGTCTACAAATCTATAAAAATCATTCATAAAATCATAAATTCTGCAAAAATAATTAAAAATTTATAAAACTGTACAAAAATCATTCACTTAAAAAATCTATAAAAATTATTAATTCTCTTAATTTAATACACTCCCTTTATTTTGTTACTAAGACCAAAGTCTCATAATAAAATTTTAGTTAAAATTAAGACCTCTATATACAAATAGGAGTGACTGCAGGTAGAGTTTGTAGTGGGTTACACAAAACTTGAATATGATTCATTTAAAAATTACAATATTTATCCCATCATTGGGGCGTGAATATCTATTTTTATTTTTATTTTATTTATTTTTCCTTTTTCTCTTTAAAAAATTTGGTACTATTTTTATTATATATATATATATATATTTATTTTATATTGTATGAATATGTGGTAAAATAATATATATATATATATATATATATATATTATTAATCCCTTCAAGTTGGATAAAATATGTAATATGTTGGATTGCCTGCCATCCCTATATACAAATAAAGGACATTAGGCATATATCTATGTTAGAAATAAGTGCATATGCCACCTGGGACCTAAGGTTGAACCACCTCCCAACATTTAAAAAAAAAAAAATTAGGCATTAAATGATTAATTCTCATCAATTATGTATAAAAAAAATTAAAATAGTATCTTAATTCAAGTGATAAAAATTTTATTTTTTTAGATTAAATTTTGAATTTTAATATTATGAATTTCTCAAGTTAAATCTAAATTAATTAGATTCATTTAATTTAGATAATACGTGATTAAAAAAAAAAATTAGTTTCAGGAAAGATAGTTACAAAATCTTCTCAATATTGCCGTAAGGAGCCCGAGAGGCTGTTGGGTCTAAAACAATATTGCAACTAAACAATTCTTTTATTTATTTATTTTAATCTCTTTTCCTGAATTTGGACAATCCAAACGATTAGAAATTGTCATAAAGATGCAATTCACAGTTATTTTGTTGCAAAACTATTTTTTTTCTTTCTATTTTTGCCATAAAGAATTGAAATTCAGTACTTTCAGTCCAAAAATGAACTTAAATATGCAATTAAAACAAATATAATCAGTATGGCCTTTTTGTTTTTTTTTTTTTTTTTCCTTTTATTATTTTTTTAACATCTTGTCTCGAAACTTACAATATACATACAAAACATATTACATTTGAGTTACTATGTGAAACAGAGACAAGATCCTGGCAAGGCAAGAGCGTACCCTGTCCTCACTTGGTAGGGGTAAGACGCATGGATTTCCCATCCCATTCAGGACAGATCCCATGAAAATTGTAAATTCCAATTCATTGCCATTCTTAATTTTAATCCAACCCATAAATCATTATTTCTAACCGAAGAGAACATTCCTAAAAACTAGCCATTGAAATGGAGAACCCCAAGAGTTTTATCTACCACATCCCAAACAGGATATCACTGTAATAGGATTGACGCTTTAACAATAATTAAATATTCTATTCCATATACCAAATAAATAAAAGCATTTTTCTTACCATAAACTAGAACGGAAATGAGATCCTTTCCATTTTCTTTTGCTTTCATTCCACATTTAGTGCCATAACCTACATGCAATTTAAGGCAAATATTAGAAACATTATTAATGGATGGAAATCATAGAGATATGCAGTCAAAATTTTCCATCAAATTGGTGTATCAGAAAAGCTTTCTTGGACTAGCAATTAGGCGCCTTTACCCACCTAAGCCACAACACTTCTCTAGCTTTTGCTACCAACAACATTTTCTTCTGTTCTTTTTGCTATGCTACCAATATATGGACCCTTCACCAGTAATGCAAAAATAATTATGCCAAAGGAACAAGAAAAATGAAGAATGAACCAACCATACCCATTACCAAATCTTAAAAAATGAAATGAAATTAAAATAATGTCCAAAAATCATGATTAATGTGATATTTGGTCAAATGTTTTAATGGTACCTACAGTTTGAAAAGAGCTTTCCTTTACCCTTCTACAGTCTATTGTTTCTGTGAATAAATCGACCATCTAACTAATTCCTCCACCTTCTCTAATAAACCAGCTCCCAATCCTCTGCCTTCTCATCAATTGGAAACCTCTTCCCTCTCTCTCTCTCTCTCTCTCACACACACACACACACACATACACATAAACATAATCTAATGGAGGGCCCAATACCATTTGTCTGCAAGGTCATTGTTCAATACAAGGCTGGAGGACAATCAACAAGGGAGGAGACCTTATTTGATGAATCAACTAGCACATGGTACATAAGACTTCCAGGCGATACAGGGCATGCCAATCCATCATGCATCCAAATAATCTTTCCGGAATATATTTGTCCTGCCTCAGCCTCAATGTCCCATCCAACCCTTAGTTCTCAACTCCTTACCCCTACAGAGAGCCAGTCCCCTGCTTATCTTCATTCTTTTTTTTTTTTTTTGAAAAACAGTGTTGAACTGTTAACAGCACGAATACGAGAATGTAAAACTGCAATCAAGCAATTCAAACTGTTAATGTAAACTGCAATCAAGCAATTCAAAATACAAGAGAATTAAAAAGAGATGCTAAAAGGGTATCACACTGATTGCAGATGAATAAATGTTCTAATTCAAAAAGTAGGACGGCTAAGAGATGCCAAAGGGGCATCAAACTTTGTGCATTGGATATTGCTTTAGGTAAATAAACATTCAAAAATCTGAATGAAGGATAATACATATGTTAAGAGGACCAATTCATGTTAGAAATGCATTTCCAAATAACTAGACTTTCTAGTTTTTAGCAAGTAGTGCTTTTGCTTCATATTGTGTCACCAAGTCTCCATAAAAAATGTATCATTTACCAAATCAAAAGTCAAAACTATACCATATTATTCAAATTCATGAACAGGTATAATTGGAGTAAAAATTGCAGATCATCTTGAAGATGTGCTTTCATGCTAGCATGGCAGCACTACAGCAGATAATTTCACAGCCCAACGAAATAGATAATACAAAAAAATCCATACAAGACATGCAAACGAACAAGGATGATGAACATACAACATTATTATTTCCAACATAAAAAAAAGATCCATGAATAAAAGAAAAAAAAAATCTAATGTGACCTTGGCCTGGCCCATTCAACTTTGGGTATGAGGTTATCATAACCGTAGCCATGGAGTTAGTTGACAGCTCTCTGAGCATCTTCCTTGTGCACAAATTTGACATAATCAAAACCTCTATTCATGCCAGCCTTCAGATCAGTAGCAATGTAAATATGGCTTATAGGCCAACATGATGGAAAAGCGTATGCAAGTCAAGCTGTCGAGTGTCCTTTGAGAGGTGCTAACCCGAACAGAGTTCTTGTTGTTCCTGTTTCTTGGGCGCCACTTCTCTCCGCACCTGCTCTCATGCCAGGAGGAACATATGCTCTCTTGCTTGTGCCAGAAGCTGCAATTGTAATTTCAGCGAGCTCATCAATGAATCTTTCAGCCTGTGAGCGAAATTCTTATACGGCACATTGGTGTCCAATGACAATCCTTTTACCACAAGTCTTACACAGCATGAGAACAATGTCGAATTTCCCAAGTTGAGCCGTGGAATCTCCAAAAACTTTAGTTTCTTCTAGCTTGCTACCTGTTGGCAGGTCCATAGTTAATCGTCCAAATATACAATCAAAAGAAACTTGTTGTGCCATTCAAGAATTTGCACAACATCTTTCTAATAAAAAAGAGCTCGCATGACATGAAAACATAACATTAGTCTATAAATTAGCTCTTACTAGAAAATGGCATAACCAAATAATATTAAACAAGATAACCATTTTCTCGTGTAATAAGCACAATTAATGGCTTCTGCCAATACAGTTCAAGGATTCATTCTTTCTAATTTCTAATTTGGATAGTTGACATGGAAACATATTGGAATCCTCTAACTACGTCCATAATAGGCACTATCAACAAGCCAAAACATCTCTAGCCTCCTTCAATATCACTTCTGGATTTACTGGCTGCACAAAAATTAACCCAACCAACCAAACCGAATCAATTCAATTCAATCCAAACCAAAAACCATAATTTATATTATTTCATAGTTTGTTATAGTTTTAAAATTTTTATAAACCAAACTTTTAATTTGATTTTGGTTTAAAAAAATAAAAATCTAATAAAATCGAGCTACACCGATAATATAATAAAATTATTTTTTTTTATATGTACTCTTAAAAATATTTTAAAAAATAAGCTATTAAAATTTTATTAATATCATGGTAGTTTTTATTTTTTTATATTCTTAATTTTTATTTCTTGTATCAGTCATGTATATTAAAATTATAATATAAATTAATAATATTGTTAAAATAAATATTAATTGAAGAGTTGAATAGTTGATCTGTATTTTAAAAAATTAAATAGAGTAGTTGTAGAGTTGAAAAGTCGTATTTCTATTCTTGAAAGTTGAATCTATATATTTTTAAGTTGAGAAATTTATCAATTACTTGGTCGTTCTTACAGAGTAGTTAAAGACTTGTTTTTTAAAAATGCTCTAAAAAATTTCTAGTTTTTTAAAATATAATTTTATTTTAATGTTTGTCAAATTTTTATTAATCTCTTCAAATTTTTTTATTTTATTTTTTATTATTTTTGTCAATCTGACTATCCAAATCGAGTGTACATAGCTTTAGTTTGAATATTTTTAATATTATTTGGTTTAGTTAAGAGTTAAAATATTTAAAAATCAACTTTATTGATTTAGTTAGAAATTTTTACATTAAATCGATCAAACCGAATCATAAACACCCTTACTAAAATATATACTCGAAATCTAGAATCACCAACTACGTTCGTTGTATACATTTTAAATAAATAACAGAAAAATCATCCATCAATTAAAATCATAAGTTTTTCTCTCATTTAATCTTGAAGAGAAATAAATGAATGTTTGTAGAATTTTAGTATAAATATGAGAGAATCAATCTTAAGAGTTAACTTGTTAAGATTGGAGAGTCCATTTCTATATTAAATTCACATAATTTTCATTTTTAATCAATGTGAGATTTTTTCACATTTTTGTTTTATATTTTATATTTTAACACTCCCTCTTCAAGTAACAATTGGTAATTTCTTCTATTTTTTTAAGCTCAATTGTCACTTGACAAGCAGGTAGTGTTTTGTATTTTGTATGTTTGTTTGATTTTGATTTCTGGTTTGTTGTATGAATGTTTGATTTTGGCTTTTTGGTTTGATTTCTGGTTTGTTGAGAAAGTTTTGATTTCTATTTGTTTTTTTATGCTTGCTCTGATACCATTGTCACGACCCAACCCGGGAGCCGTAACGGTCCTAGGGTAGGGGTGATGCATAAGCAACCAATACCACAAAGAACCCAAATATCTATCTATATGGTATGCAACAAACAAAACACAACTTAATAAATTTATAAATGCTGAAGAAAATTCGACAACATTTCCTCTAAAATTTGACTAAGTCCCAAAACAAAATCAAACAAATAGCACTTCAAATAATTTTCACAATCATTCTCCACAAAATGATCCCTCTGGATCACCATCAACATCTATATATAAACATATAAACATTCTCCATATATACATATAAACTGTCAAAACATATCATATCAAACAACATTATATATATGAAATCTTATAATGATATCTACATGCCAAAACTTATATACAGTACCATGGAATATTATTCTATACATTGTTTACATAGCTTTAGAGTTTGATATTTACATGCAAACCAAACTTCCAAGGCAGAAGAAGAATTTGCCAAGTGGAAAGCATACCTCACCGAAGACCTGAAAAAAAAACATTAAACACTAAAGAAATGAGTATAAAAATACTCAGTGAGTTCAAAAGCATAAGGATGCAATAAATGCTCAATAATAGTAATAATGCCAATATTATATATAAAGTATTCAATAAAGTATGGCATATGAATATATAGGTAATAAACTATAATAATAA
>CANXYC011299550.1:0-10016 GCA_948193065.1 Aleurites moluccanus
CAATGCCTAAAAGGAATATTGAGGAAAGGCATTATATTTAGAAGGAATGGAGGAATGGTACTAGAAGTATACATCGATGCCGATTATGCAGGGTCAGTAGTAGATAGAATGTGACAGCTTTACCACCGCTACCGGTTAAAAAAAAAAAAAACTCACCTTTTGATATATATATATATACTTTTCTTATCAGAAAATATTTCTTTTGATTTCCTTTCTCTATTCCTCGACCGAATGTTAAGTTTTAATTTTTCGATCGTTTAATTTAAGTAACTAATAGTTCTTGATGTTTAGAGCATGAATTTGATATTTAATTGAATTAATTTTTAGTTTTAACCAATTAATTTTGAAGTTTAAGATTTAGATTAAATTTAAGATTTTTTCAATTAGTTAGTTTTAATTAGTAATATTTATATCAAAATGTTCCCTGCAGTATAAGAAATTTATAAACACTTTTAGATTTTTATTTGGATACCCGAAATATTAATTATTGTCAATTGAAATCTTGACCATATTTTGTATATTTTATTTTAATTAGATATAAAATAGCATTTTGGGTTATAATTGGTGTTTAATATTGCATTATAGACTGTTATTGTGATTATTTGAGCATGTTATTTTTGGAACTGACAGTTTTTAGGAGGAAATTCTATCGAATTTTCGTGAGAAATTACGCTAGATATTTTAGAGTCTGCATAATTCATGTATCATGACATTTTAGAATTTATTTTCATATTCCAATATTAGTTTTTATTTATTTATAGGAGTTGACCCAGTGACCAGTTCGGAGCAACGAGGTGCTCCAGTCTGATAGGTTTCTATCATTTTGCTAGGTGAGTGGTGAATTTATAATATTGATTTTACTAATATATGCTATATGTTTTGAGAAATGGATTTCTGAATGAAAATTGATTTGAATCGGAAATTTAGAAATACGATATTTTATATATTACAGTTGGGAACATATATTAGTATGTTTGGTGTTTGATTTATAAAGAAGGATTTGATTGCACAGTTGAGTACAATTTTTTTTTTAATACACTCATTTATGTATATGTCTGATAGATATACCTATATGACGAGTATTTCAGAGTAATTGACGGATTAAGATTATCCTGACGAGGATAACTCTTAGATATCAGATACTGTCTTTGGGACAACGCTTGATATACACATAGTTTTTGGGACGTATATCAGGTGGTCGCCCTTGGGGGTAGTTCTGCACATGTGTATGACCAGCTTGCTCTTGGTGCTGCCAGATATCATTATGCGCCCAAGATGCCAATTTATCTATCTATAGATTGTTTATACGTGTTAAGTGTATGTTTTACAAAGAATTATTTTATGATTTATTTCTTGTGCTAGATGATTTTCTGTGCAATTCGTTTTTAGAATGATGATATTTTTTAGATATTTTGTATAAATTATATGCAGAAAACAGTATCATGTTCCCCTTTATTATATATTTATCACTCACTGAGCACTGTGGTTTGCTCACATCTCCTATATTAATACTTTTTAGATCATTCTTAGTAAATATCCAACAGAGTTAGCGGTGTCCTTTCAGTTTTTCAGCATATAGTAGAGGTCGAGTCAACAATCTCTCTTTTTGTTTTTGGTTAGCTAGTTGGGTTGTATATATTATTTTGGACAACTATAATTTGTATAATCCTAGATTTTGTGTAATAGTATCAAACAACTATAAATATGCTATAATCATTTTAGATACTCTATCCACTTTAGAATTTTATGTATTATTATCAGTCTTCTAGTAATCGTACAGCTATAGGAAATATTTTTTATTGTCACACTGCCTATCAGGACAGTAGAGGAAGGGGTGTGACAATTAGGTAATAGGATTGGCATGAGTGTTGTTTATACTTACATAAAGTGCACAAAATTACCTATAATAAGCTTTGCTCATTGTTATTGAAGATGTTTTTAGAGTTCAAACACCATTCAGTCCTTAATTAAAAAAAAATTAAAAATCAAAAAATTTAAATTTATGCAAGTTTTAACTAATTGTAAAAGAGGGTATTCAAAATGCATAAAATTATGGATGAGCTTTGAATCATATATACTCACCCTCTCACTGTTTACCTCTCAAGTGCAGAGCAGGAGACAAATATCCCAGCTCTTTTGGCTCTCTGTGGATTTTGCAAGTGTTTTAGCAGTGTAATTATTTTAAACACTGAATATTTTGTATGTTCATATCCTAGCTGCTCCATTGGTTATGTATGGTATAGTTAGAGTATGAACATGTGTGTATGAATATTGGAGTATAAATATATAAGATATGAAAGTTACAGAAAGTTACAGAATGAATAGTGCATATGTGAGTGTATGGTTATTTGTATACTGTTATGTGATTGATGACAGTTATGAGATGTTTCGCTGCGATATTGTGATTGCATTGTAGTGATTGATGGGTTCTTCGGGTACCAGTCGCCTCGGCATCTCCCGCACCCTAGGACCGTCGCGGCCTGCCGGATCGGGTCATGACAATCTTAGACCAAACAAATACATTACCACTCCATTGATATGACATAACTTCAGAAACTCAAACAGTTATAACATCCTAAGGACTAGAACCATACTTTGCCCTAAGAACCTGAACCCGTAAGTCATTAGGCCTATTAATAACACCCCATGCAAGTTTCATAAGAAACACCTCATTTTGATCTCTAAGTTTGTGAAATCCAAACCCACCACATTCCTTAGAACTTTGAATAACATCTCAATCTACTAAAGAAGTTTTTTTAGTGCTAGCCAGTGATTCCCAAATAAATTACTGTAACTTCTTATCAAGCTCATCACATAAAGTATCTGGAAGACGAGTAGTCTGCATTGCAAAAGCAGGAAGAGAACTAGAAATTGACTTAAAGAAAGTCGCTCAACCTTCCACCCAGCTATGCGATCATCAATCTTAACCAACCAATTTGCATAAGTGTGATAGATAACACGCCCTTGGATAAGCCTCATCCCCAGATACTTTATGAAATTCTTCATTCTTTGAAAACCCATTTGATGACTCAAAGCACAATGCTGAAACACTGGAAGATTCCTTGAACAAAGAACACGCATCTTAGAGGCACTCACTTTTTGACCAGAAGCCCTACGAAAATCCAACAACGTGTTTTGGAGTAAATGTACCATTAAACCTAAAGCTTCTGCAATTAACAACATGTCATTTACAAAGAACAAATGAGACACCTAAGGTCCCGACCAGACAAAACGAACGGTTTTCACTCCTCGTACTGAACTAGACTAGAAATGCGTTGAGACTAATTCTCTAGACACAAGATAAATAAGTATGGGGATAATGGGTCCCCTTGCCTAACTCCCCTTTCAGGTTGAAAAGAAGATGTCGAATCATTCCACAAGACTTGAAATTATGCAATGGAGACACATTGTATGATAAGATGAATGAAACCATCAGGCTGACCAATCTGGACTAAAGTCTCATGAATGAATTGCCAACTCAAGTGGTCTTAGTTGAATAATTTAGCTTAAGGGGAAAGGCACATGTGAAAGTCAAATCAACTAAATCAATCAATTTAAATTAAATCGATCAAATTAAATTGAAACGGATAATATTAAAATTATTTAATTTGATTTTGATTTAAAAAATAGAATAGACCAAAAATTCGATTTGATTTGTGATTTAAGTATATTTTTCTCTATTTCAAATCTAACCAAACTGAAATTTATTCTTTTTATTATTATTACAATTAAATATATTTGATTTCACTATATTTACAACTACATATTTTTTTTATACTATTTTTAATTTAAAATATAAAAAAAATGACCTTCATAAAAATTAACTAAAAGTAAATAAAAAAAAGTAATTTTTGAAAAAAAAAATATAAGTTTTGAGTGTGTTAATAAATATGACAAAATGTCTCGATCCAATAGAAATCTGTCTTGCCCAGCCCCTACGTCGGTTAAAGCGAGGAATCCCATTTTAATTGAGGAATTGGGTGAGATAGAGAAAACTCGATTTTTTTTAGTGGGTATGTGGAAATTGTATGCTCACTCCATAACCCACCCCGAATCTGTATATATAAATTTAGAAAATAATTACCTATTAAATTTGTAAAAAATATAATTATTAATTAATAATTATTAATTATTAATTTTAAAAAAATATAGTTATTAAATATTTTGTTAAGTAACTAGGTTATCAAAGAATTATTGTAACATCCCAAACCCGAGAGTACATAACTGACACTAAGGAATAGGTAAGTATAAGACTTTCAGAATTCGTAGTCAGTCTGATTTCATACTAAATGAAAAAACTGAAACATAACAGATGAAACTGTCATAAAACCATACCTTTGGTCCTCTTGTTAAGCAGAATCTAAATCCAAGTCAAATCATTGCTCATCAGGACTGCCATATCCATCATAATTATCTCAAAACCATAATAAAATAATATGCTCTACAAGTCGCCAATAAAACTAGAAAGCCCAAATATCCATTGAATACACAACTCAAATTTTTAATTAATTAAAATAGAACAACAAGGCCAACTCAAAAATAACAACGCGGAGTTTTAGAATTACAATATATAACAAAAATAAAATAAAACACACAATATTCACTACCAGATAAAAATGGCAGGAGCGACTCGATAATAAACTAACTCCTGTAGCATGTCGACAAGACAAATAATCATGTAATTAAATATGAATGATAATTAGTCAATAGAAATTAACTTAAAATTTGTGTAGGAAGTCGATCATCTATATATGATTCTCTTAGTGCAAAACTATCTCTTAATTCAATATATTGGGTTTCAACCGTTATTATATTTAATCAGATAGCACTGAGTGATGAGCAAGTCTTAAGCCATTATATACTAGTCATAACTCATCAAATCATAATCACATCTATAACCATATCCATTACCAGAACTCTATGTGGCCTATATCATTATAATCATATCCAGTAACCGCACATAATATGCAACATAATTTATAATGTAACAAACACATAAACATGCTCCTATTTAATTAATAATATTACTGTATAATTATATATATAAATATATAATCACATAATTAAATGCACATGCATGAAAAATATGAAAATATATTAGAAAGTATCACTCACAACACTTGATGATCATTAGGTTGACTCTCTTGGAGCATCTCCTTAATGATAGCAAGAAATACACGTGGAACACCAAACTGAATATGAAAATTTTTAGAATAAAAAAATCAAACACAGACTTTGAAATTAAAAGAACGACTTTAATGAGTTTGCTAAAATTTCGGTAGAACCTTCCATAAAATAAGACATAGTCCCTTGAAACAAAACAATAACATTTCTAATAATTTGCCCATTGACTCACAACCAATATCAACGACTCAGTTGACCCTTCCTGGATCTCCATCTCAACAGTATATATTTATAAAAAATATTACAAGTTTCAATTATTTGATCTAAATAAATAATTAATTATTTATAATACTCCCATAATTATTTCACAGCAATTCTAATAGTTATTCTTTAATTAACTATATTATAAAATAATAATTTTAAAATATAAAATATTTTTCCAATCATTATTTTAAATTCTATAGAAATCTCCAATAGATTAAATAAATCCTCTATAACCAATAAATCAAAATTATTTTATTTACTAATTATTAATTAATCCATCGAATAATCCATTTAACCATCAAATTAATTTACCTCAATCTCTCAAAAGTAATTTCTATAATAATTCAATAAATTATCCCGAATTATTTAAATAATTACTCTCTAACTAATTTTTAATTTCAGTATCCAATTAATTAAACAAATTCTCAAAAATTAATAGACTGGAATTGATTGTCACCAATTAATTAACATAAAATATATTTTAACTATTACCACGCTCAAAATATTATCCTGAAAATTATTCTTTGAGCTTCAATAATTTATCTCTATTTAATTTAATTTATTTACCTATTTTAATTATTACCTCAATTAAATTACTCAATAATAATTTAACCTTTCAGTAATTAAATTTCACAAATATTATTCAAATAATTTCTATAATAACTCCAAAGTAATATAATTATTTTATTTTAATTTTTACATCAAATTAAAACACAGTGATCAATATTTCACTGTTTAAGTACTCCAATATTAGTATAAATATTCAACTGTTTTCATAAATTTATTTCCAAACATACTCCAAATAATTAATAATAATTTTTAAAATAATTAAAAATAAATTTACTCATAGTTGTCTGAAAACTACTCTTGTGTCTCAATTTTTCAGGCCTGATTTTAGTTTCTGATCTGGAAAAAATAGGTATCATCAAAAAGTTTAAACCGAGTGGAGTCCAATAGAACTAGTTTGGCTGAAAATGGTGGTTGAAAACGATATGAAATGGTTGAAAAACGATTCGATCAACTTAATTTTGACCGATAATATCTTCTTCATCGTTCATCGAAATCTGCCACCGTTAACTCCATTGTACTCACCGGCAACCCCTCTATACACCTGGCCAGTGTATGCTGGAATCCAATAACCAGACGATAGTGATCCGACCATCAACCATCACTCCCTATTTTTTTTTTCTCTCTCTCAAATTAAATACTTTCGATTTGTCAGTTTCATATTGAAAATCTCTCTTTTTTTTAGTTTAAATACCTTCGATTTGTCGGCTTTATATTGAAGATTTTTTTTTATAAATTATCATTATTTTATTATAAATTTAGGAAAAAAATATTGATAAAGTATCGGTAATAAAAAATTTTAAAAATAGTTAAATATTGTACAATCCAAAATTTATCTATTTTATTAATTAACACACCTAAAATTTGCATTTTTTCTTTAGAATTAGACTCTTTTTTATTTAATTTTCACATATGATATTTTTTTAAATTCTAAATTAATATTAGGCTAAAAAAATATGTGATTATATATAAAATAAAATCAAATATATTTAATTATAATAATAGTAAAAAATAATATATATATATATATATATATATATATATATATATATATAATTTCGGTTTAAAACCAAAGAAAAAATACTCAAACCGCAAACTAAATCAAACTTTCGATTTACTCTATTTTTCAAACCAAACCAAACCAAATTAAATAAATTATGAAACCATTAATTTTAATTTGATTTGATCGGTTCACTCAATTTAGCTTTCACCACTATATAATAATAATAATAATAATATAAAAATTTTTTATTTAAAAATTTTGGACAAATCTGGAGAATACATAATAATAATAATAATAATATATACTAAAAATCTAAAGAATATTTCTTATTCTTCCCAAGATATTTAATTTAATAAATTAATAAATAAAACAAAATATTTAATTTAACTAGTTAATTTTCTAATTAATAATAAAAAATTTTAATTTAACTAAATAAATAAACAATCACAAAATTTAATAATTAACAAGACATGATAAAATTAATACAATAAATATAAAAATAAAAATTTACCATATATACAATAATTTATAAAATTAAAAAAAGCAATTTTGAAATATATATTTTCATAATAAAATTTAATACAACAATTATAAAACTAATAATTGATAACTAATGCATTAATTAACTAAAATAATTTCCTACTATTTAACTAAATAAATAATTTCATAAATAATTATTCCTTTAAGATGAAATAATGTAAATCGATATATATTTTTATATTCTTTAAATATTATTAAAATATTATTATTTTTTAATAAAATAAAATTTTAAAAATAATTTTAAAATATGGATGTTATAATTATTTATAGAAGAAATTTAATAACAATAATAATAATTTATAGAAAAAATATATATGATTTATATTTTTATTATTATATATTGAAATATAAATATTCGATTATTTAGTGGTTAATTATTAATTTTATAATATTATTTTTTAAATAATTTTAGCAAAATGTATACTCATTTTAACTTATTTATTTTATTTTTAAAATTATTCATTTAATTTTATCTAAATTTTTATTTTTTAACTAAAATATTCATTAGAAAAATTATAATTAATATCTCTCATCCCACTATCTTATATATAATTTATTCATGAATTTTGTATTTTAATCTTAAAGCATCATATTTTTTAATCTCAAAAAAAAAAAAAAATAATAATACTAATAGCGCATACACAAGTTTTAAACTAATTTTTCCTTAAAAAATAGTTACACCCCAGGGAATTGAAGGGCTGATATGCTAAAAACACATTAGCCTTTACTGTATTTATTTTTTAGAAAAAAATTTTGTAAAAATTTTAAAAAATTATATAGAATCCAATAACATAATTTTTTATATGAAATAAAAATTAAACTGATTTCAAAAAATATATTATATGTGTGTTAAATCTAGACCGTTAAAATTTAATGGTTTAGATTTAACACGCTTTTAACTTATGTTTTTAAATTCATTTGATTTTTATTTCATATAAAAAATATATTATTAAATTCGTCACAATAAATATTATAATATTATAATTTTTAAAAAAATTTACAAAATTTTTTTTATTTCTAAAAAATCAAAACAACATAATTTAATTTGTTTTTAGCACTTGAACACCTTCAGCCCCACCCCAAGACTTTTCAAATCTCGAATGCCCCGTATACCAGAGCTTTTTTCTTAAAAATAACAAAAAAAAAAAAAAAATTATTATTTTATAATAAAATCTATTATTATTATCTGTTTATACTAATCGCGCATTCGATATTCGCACTGTCTGACATGGCGCATCAAATATCCGCTCTATTTGACGCAGCGCATTCGAAACCTGCACTGTCTGACGCAGCGCATCTAAAGACTGCGCTATATTTTTATTTTTTATTTTATTTTTTTAAAATTAATATTTTTCCAATTTTTTATTAAATTAATTTAAAAGTGCAGGCTTCCAATTTTTTTTTTTCACTTAGCATAATATCTGTAAGTAGTTTTTTTAAAAATTAATATCTAAAACTAGTTAATAATATTTTTATTAAAATCATGATAGTATTAAATTTATTTAATTAAATAATTAAATTTTAAAAATAAATATTTTTGATGTATTATATTTTTATTGTTAAATTATTTATTTTAGAAAGTTTAGCTAAAATTAATAATTTACACACATAATATTAAATTTATTAGTGTTGTTATTTTTTTTTTATCAATTTATAAATTAATTATTTATAATAATATTTTGTTAGATTTAGATTATTTAATTTTTTAACTTCTCAAATATTTTTCGTTTAACCGCACAATCAGTAAATTATTATTATTATTTATTTTGTGATTGATTGTTGTTTAAACTTTTTAATATTAATTTATAAATGTTAAAAAGTTGTTTTCATTTTATTAATATTGTTTTGCGTAACATTTTAAGTTAATATTTAGAGTATTTTAATTAAATGTGAAACATTTTAAAAAATTGGAGGTCTGCATTTTAATTAACTGCGCTATATTTTTTTTTTATTAAATTAATTTAAAAGTGCATGCCTCTAATTTTTTTTTTCCAGTTAGCACAATATCTGTAAATAATTTTTTTTTTTAAATTAATACCTAAAACTAGTTAATAGTATTTTTATTAAAATTATGATAGTATTAAATTTATTTAATTAAATAATTAAATTTTGAAAATAAATATTTTTGATGTATTATATTTTTATTGTTAAATTATTTATTTTAGAAAGTTTAGTTAAAATTAATAATTTACACACGTAATATTAAATTTATTAGTGTTGTTTTTTTTTTTTATCAATTTATAAATTAATTATTTATAATAATATTTTATTAGATAAAAAAGTAAGAAAATATAATTAAATATATAAAAATAATTTTCAAATATATAAAATTAGAAAATAGATTAAATAATTAAAAATTAATTTTATTTATTTTAATTTTAGAAAAGTATAGTTAAATAAAAATAAATTATTTCAATTTAATAAAAAGTAATTTTAAATTAAAAATAATATTTTTTTTTAATTTTAAATAAATAAAATAATTAATTTTTATTTAGTTATTAATTTATTTTATTTTTTT